>CM035165.1:40454320-40711861 GCA_020205615.1 Panax quinquefolius
ATAAGATGGAAAGGATTGGATTGTGTCAATTTTTCATAGCCCAAGGAATTAATTGTAAGCCCAAAAGATAAAATAAAGTGGCCCAACTTTAAGCCCAATTAAAGAGGGACATGTTGGACATTTGATATATATATATATATATATATATATATATATATATATATATATATATATTGGAGATAAGAAGGCCACATGGCCGATTATATGAAGAGAGAAAAAGGGGAATGTATATAGATATATATCTTATATCTATACATTCCTTACCAACAAAAATCTAATCATCTTTCATCTCTTATTTCACTTTCTACTAACAAAAGAAACTAATGAGAGAGAAAAGAGAGAGGCGACAAAATAAAGAAAGAGAAAAGAAGATAAGAAGAAAAGAAGAAAGTGAAGAAGAAAGAGAAAGAGGAAGAGAGATGAAAAAGAAAAAAAGGAAACTAATGAGAGAGAGAAAAAGGAGAAGAACGGCAGCCATGAGAGGGAGAAAGGGGAGAGGGGCGGCAGCCCCAAGTGTGAAAGAAGAGGAAAGAGAAAGGTCATCCATGCAAGGAAAGAAGAGAAGAAATAAGATTTTGCGCAAAAGGTATAATCCTAAACTAATTTATACATTTTAGTTGAATTATTCTAAATCAACACTTTGATCTATGTTTCTAAACTCAAAAACTTTGGATCTTCTTGTTGATGAGTGTTTTATGTTTAGATATACCCATATTGGGTGTTGATTTGTTTGGAAATCAAAAGAAAAGAAAATTAAACTTTTCTAGTTTATAAAACCCTAACTTTTATGTACTTTGGATGTCCACCGTTTTTGATATACATCTTCTTTTTATGATCCGTCAAAGAGGGGTGCTAGATGTATAAGTTATCTAGTAAAAACAAGTGGTAGCACTCAAAAATGTTGAGTTTACAAGTCGTACTAGCTGTTTTAGCCAAAATAGTCCCATTTTTTTTTAAAAAAAATAAAACTTTTTTGGGCCAGTAACTGTTAGGGGCAGTTTCATAATTTTTCTGATCTTCAAAAATTTTGGAAACATTTGGGATGATAATATGATGAGTTATCTAGATTATGCCCAAAAATGGTGATTTTGGGATGTATAGAATGAGAGAGATGGATTTTACGGAAAAAAACTATTTTAAAAGTAAAGTCGAATAACTCTTTGTGGTTAACTCCAAAATTGTGAAATTTTAAGCTGGAGTACATATATATAATAGGAGAATATCCTAAAAGTTTTGGAAGTTTTGGACAAAATCTAGGTTTATGATAAATGTAGCAAGATCCCATTGTTTTGGCCATTTAAAAAATAGTAAATGAATTTTAAAATTCCAAAGAAAATATATGTTCAATATAGAACTATATTTCGTCAAATCCTAGAAAAGAAAATTTTTTTAGGTCTGATTGGGTATATTTCATGGAAATGGTTTAGTTATGAATAAATGAATTAAATTAATTGTGTGATGTTGAAAATTTGAAAAATAGGATTTTATGGCTCGAGAATCCTAGACATGTTATATGCATATTTTTTATGGGGTTTTGGTCATTGGTAATGAGATTCTATGTGTATGACATTTTAAAATGATTAAATGTATTAATTAGTAATGATTAAACAATTAAAATAAATTGTTTATAAGTTTAATAAATAATTAAAAGATTAATAATATTAGATTAAGATATTATTAAGTGATTGATAATATTTAGATTAAAGTATTATTAAAACATTGATTTAAAATATTATTTGATGATTAATAATATTATTAAATGAATTTAATGTTATTAAATAATTAATAATATTAAATGGAGTTTAAAAGAGGAGTTAAGTTATTAATTGGACATTCAATAGGCCATATTAAATGTATAGTATAATGAATAGGAAATTTAATATATTGGAAAGGAAAACATTTTACTGAATTGAAATAGAGTTTGAATCCAAGTTGTTGGATTGATTTATTCAATTTGTTGGATTAATTATGTTAGCTTGAATACGACTTGCTAAATTGGTATATTTGGTTTGTTGAATTGGTTAATTAGAGTTGATGTATTAGTGAATTCAGGTTACTGGATTGTAGGACAGTGTGAATCCAGGTTGTTGGATTAGTCAATCCAGGTTGCTGGATTGGTATGTTTGAATAATCCAGATTATAGTATTAGTATTCAGCTTACTGGATTATAGAAAAGAACTTATAATATGAAAGATTAAAGTGTTAAATCATAGTGTATATGATATAGTGATTGAAAAATTATCAAAGGACGATAATAATACTGATGTGTTAAGGTGTTATCTAATATTTGATTATGTGGTTAAGTGTTAGCCAATTTGCTTATAGGTAGTAGTATTATGAGGTGTAATATGATATGCTGATTGAAAGATCAATCTTAACAATGATATGTCTTTTCAATAAAGAGATTAAATTAGATTGCGTAGCAATAATCGACGGTACAGGCAAGTTTCTCTAACTCAAACTTGAGTTGTATTTTCAAAGCATGTTAGTGAATAATTATTGTTGATTATTCACATCTATATTGATTATTGATTCGCACTTAGTGCATATTGCATATGTTCATCAGGTATGAAAGGTTGATCACCTTCATTACCATAAGGTTTAGTTAAATTGTGCATGGTCATTGTTGACCCCCAAAATTTATTGATTCAGTCATTCAATTATTGAAACTTGATTCATGTTATTTTACAATTATTACATTTTTGAAAACTTGAAAGCTTATCCCTTTTCAATCATGATATATCTTCATTGCATTTAAAACTTCTTTGGGCAAATATTTTGTTCACCCTTGCTATATTATGATAAAAATTTAGATTAGGATGAAAGCTCGAATAAAGACAGAGGAAAAGGCAAAGTGCAAGACTAAATTATTATGCAGTTAGAACTACTAAATTTTCTGACGCAAAAGAAATTGTAAATCTTTTAAGATATTGAAGGTATGTATTAAGTTAAGGTTTCAGACATTGGGGATTATGTTGTAAAAGTTTATTGTATAAACAATTTATGTTTATATCTTTCGCAATAGTTATAGAAATGATGTATCGTAATGTACCAGATCTCAGGTAAAAAGTACCCGAATTTGGGGGCGCTACATCACCCCATCTTCATCCATCTTATTTCTGAATACTCATTTGGTGTCAATGACTGGTTGGTGATTTGGTCTCGGAATAATTCTTCATAATTTTCTTCTTTCAAATTGATTCAGTTCCTCTTGCATAGCTTCAATCCAGCTTGAATCTTCTAAGGCTTCCTCTATCTTCTTAGGTTCCATCTGGGATAGAAAGCTCAGATGGAAACACTCATTTTAAGTAGCCAATCTAGTCTTGTTGTAGATGATCATTGTCTGCAGTATTGTCTTCTAGGATTGCTTCTTCGTTCTCTACTATTCCTTATTCTAAGACTACAATCGTGGTGACTGGCTCATCTACTTCGATCGTAGTGTATGGTTCATCGGTCGTGAAGTTTAGTGGTACAGACTTGCTTGATGAGTCTGTTTCATCAAAGATAACATGAATGGAGATTTCAACACTCAGAGTTTTCTTGTTGAACACCCTGTAGGCTTTTCTATCTGTGGCATACCCAAGAAAAATTCCCTCATCCAGACTTTTGGTTGGAACTTAGTCGATATTATTTTCATTATTGAGAATGTAGCAAGTGTAACCAAAAACATGGAAATAGCTGACATTTGGCTTCCTTTGTGACAACCCAAAAATTTATAAGAGTAATAAAATCTTGAATGATTAAATAAGGGTTAAATAATAAAACCTAGACTGGAAATAGAGTATTGATTAAGAATTTTGTGAAGCATTTGTATGGTTTATAAATTGAAAGTGATTATCTTATAACAAGGTATATGGTTTTGGATATTGTGAATACGTGTATGTTCTGTATCTGGTTAAGGGTTAAGTATTGATCAGATAAATTATAACATTGGTAAACCCTAATGTTATGTTAAGAACCCTAATGTTCAGTTAGGAAACCATAACGATCGGTTAGAAACACTAATTCCAGTTTTGGAAATCCTAAACCCTAATCGGGAATTTTAAAACCCTAATGCTAAGTATCAAATCCTACGGGTTAAGAGTTATGTGAATCATGTGAAATGACCAAACTACCCATAAAATTATGGAGGAAATTACCAAAATACCCTTTTGGATGCAAAATTACTAAAATATCCTTTTACTTAACTTTTAAGTAAAGGATATAGCCAAATCTTGGTGACTCACCATCCAAGATCTCCCATGTGTTAAAATCAACTTGAATCAGCCATATGTTGCCACTTAGCAACAATTACAACCTTGGAATCAAAATTTAGTAAGTTAAAGTTAAGAAAAATCTTCACTTTAGTTTCTAAGCTTAGCTAAGACTCTATCTCTCCTAACCCATGAAATTTTGGGTGAAATTCAGTCCAAAGTTAAGCCAAGAACACCCCATACACTATCCAAGATCAGATTAAAAGGCAGAAATCAAAAGATTTCACAAGAAGGTATAAACCCTAATTCATTCTAGATCTTTAAGATCTCAATAGATTTTGTGTTTTGTTATTTAAATATGTATTATGTGATGTTATTTAGTGATCTATGATGATATATCATGGATCCATAACATCTAAGTGCATAAAAATAAGAATTTTAAAAACTGTCAAGAACCCTAGAAATATGGCCTGACAATCAAATGTCAGAGGCCATAGATCTTAATTTGTTAAGTGTTAGACTTGTTAAGTGTATCCTTGTTAAAGTTTGTTATGAGGAGAGTAATCTAGAAGTGGAATCATGTCTATACCATGTTCAGATCTCAAGTTATTAATGGTCAAACAAGGTTGACCAATCATGAAAATAAAAATCTGAAAAACCCGTAAAGCTGCCCGTAAATGTCCGACAACATGTTTAGGGGCTTAGATCTTCGTGATCGTTATGTTTTTAACTTGTCTAAGTGTATCATTGATATACTACGACATATGGAATATAGAACCATGACACTAGAACGCTTAAATCATTAATGGGATCAAAGTTATTAATGGTTAAACTGGGTTGACCAAGAACGAAAGTGATTTCGGAAATTCGGAAAATTCCCAAAATAGTTTTCGACATCATTTTGACTTGCCTAGATCTTCAAGTAAATGTGATGTTGTTAAGCTACATAAGTGTAATACTTTTATACCTTGACATATATATTAAAAAAGTGTGACATTATAACACTTAATGTCACACTTAAACTAAGCCCAGAATCCAAGTTATTAAGGCCTCAAAATGACCCCTCATCATCGCCATCAAGTTTACGAGTAACCACGAAACTAACACAAAAACTCAAGAACAGCTCTAACAGCTAGTTTGAACTCTTATATCTTCATGATATGATGTAGTTTGACCCTGAAACCGGTCAGTACTTGTAGTATTACACTAGTACTACACCATTGATACACTTTCATACCCAGAAACATCATCAACTGGGAATTAAAGATAGTTAAAGTAGGTATCTAAACCTTGACCAATACTGCTCTTCAAGGCTCAAGAACACCTATAGCTACAGTTTTTGTCGCGATAGACTTTTAGCGACAGTTTAAATGAAAATTAAATTATTTAATTAAAATAATTAAAAAAATAGAAAATAATTATGAAAAATTCATAATTAAGTTTTAAAAATTATTTGAAGTTATGAAAATTAACTTTTAATAATTTGAGATAAATTTCATTAATATTTTAATTTATTTAAATATTAGTGATATTAAATTTATTTAATAATTATATTAAATAAATTAGTTAAAAATAATTTTAATATTTTAAAAATCATTTAAAAATATATTAAAGTGTTAGAAAATATTTTAAGTTATATTGAATAACTTTTATCATTTTGGTATGGATTTTATTAATAATTTAATATTAATGATAATAAATTTATTTAATAATTATATTAAATAAATTATGTAAAAATGATTTTAATGTTTTAAAATTATTTAAAAATGATATAAAGGTTTTAAAAATGTTTTAAGTTATATTAAATAACTTTTAATCTTTTGACATGAAATACATTAATATTTTAATATTAATGGCGTTATTTAAGAATCATTTTAAATGTTTTAAAAATCATTTAAAGGTGATATTAAGGTATTAAAAATATTATGAGTTATAATAAATAACTTTTAATATTTATGACATATATTTTATTAATATTTTAAATTATTTAAATATTAATGATGATGGAATTACTTGGTATTTAAATCATTTAATGTTGATATTAATGATTAAAAAATTATTTTAAATGATAATAATTATTTGAAAATTATTATGAGCTTACGAAAAATGTTATTACTAATAATTAAATTATCTAAAATAATATTGAAGCATTTAATTAGATTTTATTGAAAATAAACTCGATAATTATCCGATGAGGCAATTGAGACGTCGAATAATAATTGAAATCAAACTAGACCTGAAATAGTTTGACTTCATAATAGTTCTTATGTATCAGAACGATTCGTTAGGGATATGTGTTAATGTGTTTAAGTCAGTATTATGACTATAATTAACGAGGAGTGTATGTTATGGAATTATTCTAATTGAGCGATCAATATTATTAATAATAGGTCTTTCAAATGAAGCTAAATTAGATTGTAGTAGTAGTAATCGATAAGACATACAAGTTTCCTAACTCGAACTCGAGTAGTTATTGTAAAGCATGTTTGTGGTTAATCATTGTTGATTATACCACATCTATAATTTATTGATTCACACATTGTGTATGTTGTATATATTCATCAGGTGTGAAAGGCCGATCACCTTCATTACCATATGGTTTAGTTAAACTTGTCCATGTTCATTGTTGGCCATTCAACATTATTGATTCAGTCATTCAGTTATATGGAAATTGATTCATATTCTTTCACAATCATTATATTGTTAAAAGATTGTCGGCTTATTATTCCTTTTCAATCATGATATATCTTCTTTTGAACTTAAACTTGTTGGGCAAAATTGTTGCTCACCCTTGCTATATCATGATAAAATTTTGATTAAGACGAAACTTTTGGATACGTGAGCAAAAGGCAAAGACAAATTTCAGAATTAGATTATTATGCAGTTAAAATTGTAATAGTATTGGATGCAAATGACATTGTATGTCGTATAGGATATTGAATGCAGGTATTAATTGAGATGTATGAAATAAATCTCTTGGGATTAGTATCTATTTTAAATACCATTATTCTCCCATACCATAGCCATTAAGTTATTCAATTTTTCATTCATAATATATAATTAGGTAACATTAGTTTCTTTTATTTGTTTATATAATAAACAAATATAAACAATCGCATAATTAATGTCAACGTCGGGATTTTTATTTGTCCCTTTTTCGTTACTTGTTCTTTGGTGTGCTCATGTTATGTGAGATTTGTTTGAAAAAACAAGTGAAAAAAGGTTCAACATGTGTAATGTCGACGATTCAACTGTAAGAGTAGCCAATTCATGTTTTTAACTAGTTGCACCAACACAACCGAGAAAAGGTTTGCACATTGACCCAGTGATGTATCACTACTAAACGGGTCTATGAAACCAAGATTCATTTGGGTTCAGGGGCTTAATTATGCGGAGGGAATGTGTTAGGCACACCCTGACATCCGTGTTGCCACGGTGACCGCCACTTTTCAAGAAACTGTTATATGAATGTGTGTGTGTGTGTGTGTGTGTGGATCAATGTGCAATTATTTGGAAGTAGTGTGAGACCTCGTTCGCACCTATATACAAAGGGTTTGAATTTGTAGAAAAATTCAGTTTTAAACATGATATAGCAGTGAAGTTTTGTAAAAAGAGGTTTTTCAAACCCTGTGCTCAATAGTAATTGAGACCTTTTTATACTTCCATTTTATTATTTAATGTTCGGCTTGTTTGCTTTTATTTTTGAGATGCGAAGCATCTTCGAGAAAATAATATACAGCAGTGCCAAACTCATCATAGGCATGATAGCCATCTAAGGAAATTCAAATACTGTAAATAATGTACATGTCGCCACTACTAAAATGTCCATCACGAGAACCGAATCTAGATTCAGTAGACTGAATCTGTGATCACATGATTCCTAGGCTCCATGATGTCGCGGTTTATATGAAAAGCAGTAAGCAATTATATATATAAAAGCTATAAATATATATATATATATATAAATATATATATATATAGACATGATCAACCCCACGAAGCACCTCCATGGGGATCGGAAATGTAAATATATAAAAGCGATAAATATATATATATATATATATATATATATATATATATATATATATATATATAGACATGATCAACCACCACGAAGCACCTCCATGGGGGATTAGAAAAGTAAATAATGATAAAGAATGCGATCAACCGCCATGAAGTAAACTCTGTGGAGGACTAAAAGTAAATAAAGCGAAAAAAGGCCTCAAGTAAACTCTGTGCCCGACAAAAATGTATATGTATATATATATATAAGCGGTAAATGCACCTGATATAAAATCCAGGCTCATCAAACAGAGTTCGACAACAATTTATATATATATAAGTATATATATATATAAAAGTAGTAAACGCTCTGGATGTAAAATCTAGACTCATCGAGATAGAAGTCGACAACAATTTATATATATAATGTGTATATATATATATATAAGCAAATAAGCGCTCAGAATGTAAAATCCAAAGCTCATTAGATTGAGTTCCGACAACAGCTTATATATATATATATAAGTATATATATATATATAAGCAAGTAAACGCTCCAGACATAAGTCTAGGCTCAATCGAGGTATAACTCGATAATGTTAGTCCATATATAAATATATACATATATAGGTATATATATACAGACAGAAATGAAAACCACGGACCGAAGTCCGGGCATACACATATAACACGACTCTCAATGTGAAGAATAATGTGTTAAAAGATGAAGAGAAAGGCTTTATAGAGTGTAAGAAGGCTTACAATGGGCTGCCAAGGTAGGCTTTTATGACTTTAGATGGATAAACACTCATCTCCCATTGGTAAAATATAGCTATATGTGAGCTAACAGGTGTTTAAAATGATAAAGCACTCAATATGGGGTGTGTACAAAGTAAATTGGACAGGGCTTCCTCGCCTCTTTTTTTCTTTTACAAATGGCCACCCCAAGCTCTATATTTATAGAGCTGGGAGCCGAAGGTGCACCTACGGCTGCCCGGGGTGCCCCGGGCTCTGTGGGTCCCAACGTCTCAAAGTACGTGCACTCGTGCACTATGATGTCCGCTCGAACTTGCAGAACTTCAATCCGAGCATCCGAACGAGGTGTACAAGACCTTCTTCGGACTACTTTTATCGAGAGTTATGCAATGACATGGTATTAGAGGTTGTACAAAGTCAGGAAGAGGGACCATGCCCATGGTCTTCAAGCTTCAAATTATATCCGATGTGCTACCATGCGTAATAGTTACTCGGGATTGGAACTCCTTGGCTCTTGTGGGAAATTGCTGTGTAGAAATGTATGTAAAAAATGTTGAGACGGTGCACTAGGGTTGAGGTGGTAAGATGACGGTTTGACTCCTCACCGGGGTTATCTTCGGTTTGGGCTGATAGTAGACGTTGCTCAGGGTTACATCTGAGATTGGATTGCTGCAAGTGTTTAAATTCCACAATGTCATCTGTAAGTGTTCCTATCTTCTCGGTGTTAGCTCCGGGTCCTAGGTATGAGTGCCTCAATGGGAGGTCTGAGATTGAAGCTGATCGCATGCATTTGAAATAAGAATTTCTGGAGTTATCGACGGAACTGCAATGGCATTCCTTGGGGTTATCTCTAAGGACGAAACTCGGGGTTATCTCCGAGGTTGGAATTGATACTCCCGGTGTGTGTTCCGGTTTTAAAGCTGAACTTAGGTAGTATCCGAATGGATGAGTTTGTCTTCCGTGGTTATCTCGAAAGATGAATCTACCCTCCTGCAATGTCAGTAACAGGTGTGTAGAAAATTTTGAGTGTCTACAGATGCCCCTCTTTATCATATTCATGCAATGCAAGGCATGGATAGGATAAAGAATCCTAGAAATTTGAAATGTAACAAGATAAACATGATGCTATATGCAAAGAACATGATGCAAATGCATGATGCATGTATGAATGATTGATCGGTTCCTCGTTAATCCCGACGGGGATGACAATAAGTGATGTCTTGGACATGCAATCTAAGTCTTCAAGGATGTTGACATTGGGGCTATCACCAAAGTCTTGGATCCTTGATATAGACTTCTATTCCATAGAGGTGCCTCTTGTGTGCATGAGATCTGTGGGGATAAAGCTTTATCTATTTTGAGGATTTTTATAACATATTCCATCATCGGTCCTCTCCGATGAGGATGATCTTCTCTGGTTTGTGTCACCAAGATATACTATGATCTGTTGAGATTATCGCCAATAGTATGTATTGTCGGGGCTCCCCGACCTTGCCGATGTGTGTATCTTTGGATAGATCCCTATTGGGCAAACCCATCGGCGTCGCTTGACGTTCATTGATGTGTGTAACAATGGTTGCATTGCATTGTAACCCTTGCTTAGGAGTATGCCAAGGTTTTTTGACCTTCATTGACGCATAAATCAATGGTTGAATCGCGTTGTGACCCCCACCGGGGTACGTGGATACGGGTACCACAATCATCGAACAATCTTTGATGCTTCGATGGGTTTACTTGCCATCAGCTGAGATAACATCAAGGTTTCTTGACCTTCATTGATATGTGTATCAATGGTTAAAAACGCATTGTAACCCCTGTCGGGGATTCGTTGATAGACGAATAATGCGTTGTAACCCCTACCGGAGATTCATGGATGATCGACAGTCTGCGTTGTGACCCCTGCCAGGGATACTTTATCAACATTTGAAATCGGTGTTGTGACCCCCGTCGAGGATAATTGGATTAGGGTTACTACCTGTGTTTAGCAAGATCGGACTGTGTGAGGTATTATCGAGCATGATTTGCAAAAGTTGAGCTCATCGGTATAGTATACCCTGTATTCAAGCGAATACCAATGAATGATGTGCAGAGCCAGAGTTTGGCCTGTGAAAACCAGGATTCCAGGCTATTCCGCTTAATCGCGTAGCATTTTTATTCCGATTTGGCTTTTTCGACATGAGACCTCCTTTTGCAACTCAAACTAAACCGAGTTGGAGGTGTGAGACCCATTAGGGGTGTGCAGTGAGTACACTTACTGGCGTACATGCAGTGGACTCTGCCAACCAATGCGTGACTATGTAAAGGCTACACGTTGCTTTTATAAGTCACTTTCAAGTAATCTACCCATGAAGGAAATCGAGAGCTCTTCTTGAGCTTCTTGAGTTGGGCAACTTTCTCGCACATTCTATCACCGTACAAGTGTTCTTCATCATCCCCGGTAATATATGCATGTATTCTTTTCAGTTTCTATCCGTTAGAAAATGACTTATCACATGAAATGCATTTATACACATAGTAGTGAATATGCATGCTGATATGACTTGATAAAAAATATTCAACATAGCAAATGTTAGTATTACACCATGCTGAACATAGTGATGTGAAAAAATTTGAATTTTGAAAACAGTCAAATTGGCACCTTTTACTGTCATTTCTTATCCTATTTGAGGACAAATGAGTAAAGGTAGATAAGCAAAATAATCCACGGTAATTAGACTACACTTATTTAATTTTTCTTTGTAATGTATTAATGCATGTAGGATATATATGATTGTAGGTAGGTGTTCTCTTGAATGGCCACCTAGTCATGCCTATGTGCATGTGGATAGTCCTATTTATAAAGGGACTATGTCAAAATTTTCAAAACGTAGGCATTGGGTAATCATGCATTTTTAACTCTCGTAGACGTGTGTTAAAATAATGCATACATGCATTTAGTCATAAAAATGCATTTTGAAAAGCTACTGAGTTAAACATTACCACACCCTTTCTAAGGTGATTTGGATACTTGTTGTCCGGATATTATGGATCCGAATCACCGAGTAGTTCTCGCAGGACCACTTCTAGTGTGTACGGAGGAGGGCTTCAAGTGCCTCGACCCAGATTCATTAGGATGACCTCGTCGTTTGGTGGAGGTGGTGATACGTCCAGTTTAGGTTGATGTGTCGGACGTCGAGGACGAGGAGGAGGATGTACCGGTTGAGGTTTCTGCTCCTGCTGCATGTGTTCCCCGTAGGGATTTGTCAGGTATTCAAGTGGCGAACCCAGAGCTTCTGGGAGACTTGAGTCTACATCCTTCAGTCTACCTACACGCAAACGAGGTATTAAAGTTAGATCTTAATCTTCCTTATTTCCTATTGACGAGGAGTAAAGGATTCTGATGTTGATCTACATTTGATGTATGTTCCCGACTTTACATAGCCTCGAGGGAACTTGTTCAGCATCCACTCTATGTATCAGGTTTTTCATGATGACTATAGAGTGATTGTACATGGCTGGGGATTCGGGACGTTCTTTTCCATTCTTCCCCATCGTTTTTCCACAGGGTTACCTCGAGGCATTGTTCGAGCGATGGTTCACCAGACTCAGTCACTCCATTTGCTAGACTGTGAGGTCATGATGACGCCGATGGATTGGTAGTTTATCACAAGTATGTAGTTTGGAGGGGCGCCAGTGCTTTGTATAGAGGATATCACCCCTACTGCCGTCAGATCCTTGTTGGGAGTTCCAGTGGAGGCGCTCAATGGAAGGAATGTTCGTACAAGTCCTTTGAGCGTAGTTGCTATGAGTGGGCTGTTAAGTGCGCCCATACCCGATGATGTGAAAATCAGGGATCGCATTCTTCGGCGATTGTTCCTGATGATCATTAGGGGCTACTTCATAGCAGATAACTCTTCTACGGTGTCCTTCGCTTTGATCAGCGCCACTCGACACGTGGACCGTATAGGAGAGTATTATTAGGGTTCCTACACCTTTGCCTACATCCTCAGGGGAATGCGCAAGCGATCGCAGGGTTTGACCGAGTCTTGGTTAGGATTCTACCCGTTTCAGCTGGTGAGTGTTTCTCTTATCTTTTCCCATGTATAGGTTAAGAGTGTTAACTGACATCAGATGTTTACCTTTTTGTTGGCAGTTTTAGGCCTATGAGAGACTTCCATGTTTGCGTCCTGTGAGCGTGTTAGGTTTAGACACCTATCCACGAGGATGGAGATGGAAACATTCCATACTAGCGGAGGTCCCTATTACAGAGGGTTTCACTCATTATCGCCTATAGCTGGAGTTGTTAACAACAGATGTCATCATGTGGGTTCCCTATTCTCGGGAGCATTTGAGCATTGGATTTGATGATGGGTACCCGACTGGTGTCGAACATGTGATTTCCACCCGTAAAATTCCTCTCTTCATAGATGGAGGATGGGAGCTCTATTTAGGAGAGCGTGCGATCAAGAGCACTACAGGAGAGATTCGCATGCCGATCTTCCCTCCTATCAGGCATTATTGGCATGTTTTGTAGTCACCCGTCATTGATATCCCATTGTTGGGGATTGACGATTTCACATTATCAGAGGGTCCCTGCACTCAGGAGATGTTCCAACATTGGTGGTTCCCTTGTACCATTGGAGCCCAGACCCGCGCCACTCAGTTTATGGGGGATATGGTTCCAGGATCCGTGATGATGACGGATTGGCTAGCATATGTCCAAGATCCAACTCATTTGACACAGATTGACAGTTTGACCCGGCAGTTGGATCGGGCACATTTCTTTATCCGGCACTTCGGTAGATATCCTTTAGAGGCAGATACTTTTGATCATTCTAGCTCTGGCGCTGGCCCCTCAGGTGGCCCATATGGTTTTTCCGGTGCAGATCCTCCCTTGTATAGGCCTGACATCCCTGTAGATAGAGATCCCATGACTCAGGAGGAGTTACATTATGTGGACAGGATTGATGATGTAGACATCGATACCATTAACTTCTTCTGATGTATATTCTCATTATCTCTTTTGATCGGCCTCTATTAGACATTGGATAGCTTCACCCCATTCTCGCTATATCTTTTGATAGGCCTCTGTTATATGTAGGGCAGTTCTGCCCCATTTCCTTGTATTTTAGTTGTACAGAGATGTATTAGATGATGATATACTTAGGAATGTATGTACAGTTTTCATTCCCTATATCATATTGCCATCTATTGTATCATGCATGTTATTATGTTATGCATATATATGTATGTCTAGAGATATTTAGCATTGACCCCTGGATGGTCTTATGACACGGCCCGTACAAATGTCTTCTTCGACAGTTAGCCGTATTGATCATACCCCACCATTCTTGGTGGCATCTGGTATGCGATCGTGGTATGATAGCATGTCATCATCAGACAGGATGACTATAGATCATTTGTTACAGCATAATATGACCCTATTGATGTTTTAGGTTCCCACAGGATTCGTGGAGGGCATGCTGGAGCATTGGGTATCGAAGAGGCAGGTTTTCCAATTTGGGACCCAGGATTTGACTCCTACTCTAGAGGATTATACACATTTAACGATGCTGCTGCTGGACAGACCTTGCATGTATATGACGATCGGAGACATGAGTAGACAGTTCATGACCCTCACCGGCTTGAGGCGTAGAGTAGTACAGGATGAGATCACATCTGGCCACGTTATATCCCAGCATTTTCTATTTGACAGATTTGGCTCTGAGGATAGTTATGCACGACATTCCAGGGATTTCACCACACGAGGAGGATCATTCTTGCGTCGGCGAGTGGATGTCTTCTGGCTGCGTGCATGCGTCTTGTCGTATGTCTACATGCCACGATACATGGATGAGTTGGACATTTTCATCATTATGATAGTGAGAGCTCTCAGGGAGGGTCATACCATCATACCGATGATCATCGCCGAGACACTGAGGTCGACCACACATATCATATTTATTCAAAGAGAGTGTTCTGTGCAATTTGGTCATCTTTGTACATGTGGTTTATGTAACACTTGAGACCAATTGGCACTTTTAGACGGCATGGGCATTGTTTCACCCATGATATAGCCATGTCGTACTCCTTTCAACCTGCGGAGTGTACAGATGTTGCATCCTGGTCAGCTTTCTTAGCAAGGATCGGAGCTCCATTTGATATATTGTCGTATTCAAGGCTTAGCTCACCCTATAGCTTCATTACTCATGCTCCGGGTGTGGATTATCTCCCTCTAGCTGGTTTGAGAGGCATGATTACTTACCACCCACTGGTCGTGATGTGTCAGTTTGACCAGTTCCAGGACTTCCATCCTTTTGAGGGGGCATCGAGTCAGTGCTTTGCTTCTCCGCATTTATCAGCAGAGGACAGATCCAAGTTGTATGCCTATTGGGATCAGTGAGAGTTAGTGGTTTTTTCCATCAGCCATCTGGGCTATTCTGCAGAGTATTCCACATGGATGGAGATAGAGACTGCATCGGCTGCGATAGTATCCACAGTGCAGGGGACTGATTCTGACGATGAGGAGCCTATGGAGGAGGCTGATATTCCCATTGAGGAGGATTTGACTGCTGGGTTACCAGCATTTGTGATGGATTCTTCCACTACGAGTGCTACTGTGATTCAGCATTTAGTAGAGTATCTAGAGCAGAGTCTATATCTGATGACCTATGGGAGAGATTAGGCTAGGGCCTTGATGTTGATAGCTCTTGATGGGAGAGAAGCAGATCTATTAGAGAGGGACGAGGCTAGATCGACCAGAGAGATGCATTGATTATAGAGCGGGATCTTTGCCCTATATCTTGCCCGGGATGTGGTCGTCACAGATAGTACTTTTAGTGAGATCCCTACGACTAGCATCCTTGCCGATATGAGTGCATACATCGATGAGCATCATGTCACCATGCAGTTAGCCTCGGATCTGCTAGCTCGTGTAGATACCATTGGGCAGGAGCTTGCAGCGTTACCTCCTTCTTCAGAGAGGGATGCTATGTTAGATCAGATAGTTTGCATTCACACAAATCTGTAGATAGACTTGTATTTTCTTGCACAGACTAGCTTAGCCATTTTGTCATGTACAACACATATGTATATATCAAACAGTATTATGTATGGAAGGGAAATATATTTTGATTCACTTCCCTTTCAGTTGTGCCTTGATACTTGCTTGATATTTGCCTGTTTCTTCAGGGCTTGTGATCTTGATGCATTCTAACCTCATCCTTGATGTGTAGACATTGAGACGTCACAGGATCTCTCAGAACGGATCATTGATCTCGTATGTATCCCTACCATTTTGGTGTCTTGGGACTAGTTTTCGTATGGAAATGTGGAGAGGGTGTGGCTTTTCCTCTCTCGAAGTTTGACCGCACCACAAATGGTCGCTTGAAGACTTCTATTTGTGAGAAGCCTAGTTAATTCCATCTCTTATGGATTTGTGTTGCTTTTTTGAGGCACAACCGCAGGCTTAGATGGTCGTCGAATCTCCTATTTGTGAGGAGAGGTTGGGTAATTTCATCCCTTTGATCCAAGCCGGATGAAATGTGTTGGATTGAAGTTTGATCGATGATCGTGTGATAAGTATTTTTATTACGGTAGGGGTTAGACAAGAACCATGAATGGTCGCCACGATCTCTATTGAAGAGGAGATCATGCCTGCATAGTTCGAACCTGTTGTAAGAGGTTCAACGCTAAATGTGAAAGGCAGATAGGTGTAGAAGCTTTATTGATAAAGAAGGGTGTAGAAGTATTTTTGTGGTTTTTGTTTTTGTAGAAGAAGGGTAGAAATGTTTTTGTTATTTTTTGTTTATTGCGATCGGGCCATATAGAATATGGTTGCCTACGTACTCCCGGGTATTAAGGAGATCAGGTCGACGTAGTTCACCTCTCAAGATTTAATTGCGGTACCAAGAGAAGTATGAATCCCATATGCGCAAGGCTATACTACGGGGAAAAGAAAGTTTGATCCCATGATTGGGGCAAAATGAGGTGTGGAAAAAGTTTGATTTAAGTCTTTCAGGACAAAGCGCAAGTGTAGAAAAGTTTAATCCCGTCTTCAGGATAAGCTGCAGGTGTGAAAGGTTCAATCTCATCTTCAGGATAACCAAAGTTGTGTGAAAAGTTTGAAATGAGGTGAAACCAGTTGCTTGGTTATAGTGTATATTTTTCGAGGCGAAGAGTATGTAAAAAGGGTTATAAAACTGGAATGACTGGTGATTCGATGATCAAAACCGGGATGTTTGCTTGTGTTAGGTTTGTAATATTCATGAACGCAATCAAATTACACAAAATAAGTTTAAGCATCGAAAATCGAGTTTTAAAATTTTACAAACCATATACCCGGATCATCCTTTATGCACAATTATTAATTAAACGAAAAAGAAAGAACAAGAATCATACTCTTGAAGATTCGAGTTTCCTCAGGTACAAGTTCACCTCCAATCTTTTTCGCGTTCAACTTGAATCCACCGGGTTTGGTTCCTTCCTTTGATCAATGTTAGCCACCCAAGTGTTTGGCCTCTAGAGGTGATCCACCAAGAAAGAAAAAGATTCAAGAAGATGAGTATTTGGCAAAACCCTAGTTTTTATATCTCTCATAGAAAAAGAGCATACTCTCCCAACTATTAAAATTACGTATGTTGTGAAAAAGTCAACAACAACTCTGCACCCATAATAAGACTCCTCTTATTTATAAATGTGGGCAACTCTCCTTAACAATTAAGGAATTGAGTTTTATTTTAATTAATTAAATTCTTTTAATTAATTATACTCCCAATCTTATTAGGAATAATTAATTAAAATCTTTTAATTAATTTTCTCCTAAACTTATTAGGAATATATGAGAGTACTTTTATTAATTAATTCTCAAACTCCTTTAGGAATTAAATAATAATAATAATAATAATAGTAATAATAATAATAATACTCCTCTTATTAATTTATATTTAATATTTTCAAAATATTAAATAATAAATATTAAGCTATTTAATTTATTCTATCACCATAGATTAAATTAAATATACTTAACTTATTATTACGATTAAGCCATTAACTTCTTAAATAATTATTCTTCCTTTTATGATGTGATCCTTTATGTTCTCCATATTAAACCTAGGTTGTGAATAAATCAATTAGAACAATTCTAATCTTATTTAAATAAATAAATTAAATTATTAATTTATTTAAATAAATAATATTTATTCTATAATAGGATAAGCCTCCCTAACGATCAAGCGACTTTCCGGATAATATAGATTTCAACATTAATCATAAAAGAACCTTTGAGTAAATAGTTACCGTATAATTCAATCCTTCCACCATACAATGTCCCAATTAAATATAAGACATGGAATTCTTGTCAAGTCTTATTTTATTTAATTATATGTATTTCGACTCTTAAATGCATAACTCCAAATAATGCAAATTAGAAACTCCTTTCTAATTTCATTCTGCATTGGCCAAGGACTACTGGGTTGTCATTTATCGAATCACATAGGACATTTCTCTTCTTTTACTAGAATTGGTAGATTCTTTATTGATCATACATTATCTCCATGTACAACTTATTATACCCAAGCATACCCTTTGATATACCCTAAGGGTCTTAAAGAATAAGTCAAAGTATAACTCATCATACACAAGATACTATGATGATCTCAAGTCCAAGGATCACTTGTACTACTACCACTACAGGAATTCCTATTGACAGGCAAGTAAAACTCCATTAGGTATTCCTTAGCGAGCCACGTTCAGTGAACTTATTCTCTAATAAGCACCTACATACTTGTTTTAGTGTCTCCACACAAATGATAATGAGATCAATCATCCTCATCCAATGAGCAAGCAACGCATGTACCAATCTATCCGGATTCACTAATCCCCAATTTAGTAATCCAACGATTGGGAACTATTTTAGTTTTAAGCTTTCTAAGAATTTAGATCTCATTAGAATGATCATCATCATTATTCTAAAAGCATTGCTTAAAACTATGGGTTTATCACATATTATAAAACAGCATCATGTAGATAATTAAAAGCATTTAATATATTAATACTTTTTATTAATAAATGAATAAGATTGTTACAAAGTATATGCTTTATCATCAAACATGATTGGCTTGTGTGCATACTACTTTCAATCTCCCACTTGCACTAAAGACAATAGTCATGGTATCTCATATCCTTCTTCTCTAAGTGACGATTATCCTGGTGTTGGATAAGCTTTAGTTAATGGATATGTAATGTTATTCTTGAGAGTCCAGTATCTCTATAGTGATTTTCCATCTTTCAATGATTCTTATAATCAAATGAAAGTGCTACAGCACATGTTTAAATCCAAGATGAGACTTAGGAACTATTCCTAGTTCTGTAATAAACTTTTCATCCAAACAATCAACTTGCAGCTTCATTTATAGCTATATACTTTGTCTTTATTACTAAACCAGCAACTCTTTGCTGCTTGGAACCTTTCTAATTTCACTGCACAACCGTTCAAGGTAACCCTTTACCTTGAAGTGGATTTTCTGTCATCTTGATTTGTCTGAAAAACTTGAGTCTATTAAGCCCTCTAGTTTTAATTCAGACCCACCATAAATATGATCACATCCTTAGTGCCGGTAAAGTACTTTAAGATATTTTTCACTGTCTTACAGTGATCTTCTCTAGAATATGACCGATCAACATCAGGTCTCATATATTTCATTGTATACATGATTGTCACTCATGCGATCTCTCTTTTCAGGAGTCTATGGGGACAATTAAGAGAGATACACTCTATGGCTCATCAACATGAGCCAACTCTTGGAGTTTGCCATACTAAACGACTTTAGCATCAAATGAATATACGTTCCTTGGGTTAAGTCAAGCATCATCTTGAATCTATCTATATATATTTTATCCCCAATTAAGATACTCTTCCCAAATCATTCTTGGATGAATGTTTAGACAACTTTATCTTTATTGATTGTAGCATTGGTATTTCATTCCTTATCCGTAGTATATCAACATATAATACTAGGAATGTCACGATGCTCCTAATCGACCCTTTTGTACACACTAGGTTCATTCTTGTTTTTGATAAAATCAAAATCTTTTGATTGTCTCATCAAAGCGAATGTTCCATATTTGAGAAGCTTGCTTCAATCCATTTCTCGAGTGTCTACAACTCTTACCTCATCGTATGTAATCTGGATCGTCATCTTCTATGATCGTACCTCATCATCATCCATGATGAATCCATACCTCCAGGTATCCTCGGTACTATTCGCATTTATAATTTTATTCATCTACAAGTTCCTCTTATTTGACTTATAGTGTTTTGTGGTTCTTGAACTCTTTAAGATTCTATTATTCTCCCACTAGCCCCTTCAATGATAAACACCTTTATCTTAGAATGTAGCGTGTTTCGCAACAAACACCTTTTGCTCGGTAGGATTATAGAACATATACCCTAAACTTACTTTAGGATGTCCCACACAAATCAGACTTGTCAAATCTTGTTCTAAGCTTATCCTTTGAAACCTTTTCACATAATTTGGACAACCCCTTATCTTTAGGAATCCTCCTTGTCCATAACTTTTATGGAGTCTTGGGGTCAGATTTTGAGGTTACCTTTTAGTAGATATGCAGCCATTTCTAGGGCATTACCCTAGAAGGGTACTGGAATGTCGGTAAAATCATTATGGACCGCACTATGTCCAACAAGGTAAGATTTTTTCTTTCAGATACATCAATCTATTATTGCGTATCAGGAGGCGTCCATTGTGAGAAAACCATTTGAGATGATCTAGAAACTCATTGCACGAGTATTCCTTCCTTGATCCGATCAAAGAATCCTAATACATTGCCATTTTGTTTCATTTCTGAATTCTTTGAACCTTTCAAATAATTCACAATTGTATTTCAGCAAATACACACATTCAACTCTTTGAATGATCATCTTCTTTTCTTATACTAGTTTGTTCAATTTGCAAAATTATTTTCACGTAAGTCAAGTATACAAAATCCATTAAGTAATATTCCAAATCTATACAAAACATTATTATTATAAATATAACTACAATTGTTCTTAAATATAATACCAAAGATTTCATTGTCCAACAACAAAATGGAAATAATGTTTTTTAACGAGGCTGGAATACAATAACAACTTATTAACTTAATAGATTTGCCGTAGTAAGCATTGCTAAATTATAAGTTTCTATGGCTAATGTAGCAACCTTTGCTTCATTTCCCACACAAAGGATTACTTATCTTTATTTAGCTTTCTACTTCTGCTTAGTTCCTTCATAAATCTATATTTATGATAACCAAAGCTGGTATCCAATACCCAAGTAGAACCTTGACTTAAAGAAACTTTAATTTTAAATCATGAACAAAATTATAATTGTAATCGAAACTTCACTAAGCTTCTTTTGGTTAGCCTCTACAAGATGCTTCTTGCAGTTTCTTTCAAGTGTCTAGGCTTATTGCAGTGGAAGCAAACTCTTTTGCTATCCGTATCAGTTTTGTTCTTATTGTCCTTTATTTTTACCTTTTGTAGGTTGATTTCTCAATCAAGGCAAACGTGCAAGTATACACGATCAACAAGTAATATAGTGATAAATTAGAGTGTCGATCCCTCAGAGAATTCTAATTAATAAATTCCAACTACTAGTACTGTATCAATTCAATTTTATTTAAACAACCAAAAATTATGATTATTAAAACTAAGAAAACTAATTGTAAATATAATTAAGAAATTATGCCAAAAGAAAACAAAAACAAATTAAGAATTATTTGAATGCAGATGAATGATAATTAAGACTCCAATTTCCCCAATTATGATTATTAACTCAATTATTCAACTATCCCAATTATTATGTCTACTGAATTGTTAATAGGAATTCTCAAGCGCCAAAAGCCCTCTCTCGAGTGATCAATTGCCTTCTATTTAACCCAGATTAATTTTGCTATATCTCTATGCAAAACAATTGAATTAAACTCGCTACAATCCCAATTCCTTATGTGTTACATGCGGCAAATAGATATTCTCATTCTATTTACAAACCTAATTATTCACTGTGCACATAACTAAGTCACATGTCATCCTGCCCAGTTCTAACCCTAGAATTCCTTTCTCAATTCCTTCTAGAGTAACACAGTAATTATTGGCCAGATAATTAATCAATAAATACAAAGCATGATGAACAATTCACTTCAACATAAATAATTGGAATAAATTAAATAATCAATTCATAAAAATAAAAGGTTCCATTGGAATCTTAATAAAAAGAATTAGTTCATGATGAAAATAAAAACCACAAATACTTGATAAATCATCTTTAAGAAGTTACACAATTTAAAAGAGTAAAGGAAAAGAAAACTCCAAGTTGTAGCCTTCAGATCCGCTCTTCTCCTTGCTCAATCTCTCCATTGTGTAAAATTACTCTCCCCATTCAATAAGAAGAATCCATTTTTATTTTTTTATTTTTAATTCCACAAATCCTAGTCCAAATAGGCTTCTAAAACACACCAAATACTGAAGTCAACTGTTGGTCAAAACCACTTTTATCCGATCCCACAGCGCGCCCTCCGTCGAGTCAACAAGACCGGCCGCCTTGCCATTTTTTTAGTTTAACAATAAGCGCCCTTGCCGCTTATTGAAGAAAATGAATCTTGCCCCTTTTTTAAAGCCCAATCGCTCCAACAACGCACAATCCTGCAACAACACACTTAAACGAGTAAAATAATTCAAAAACGCTTCGAACACACAACAAATTAAGGTTAAACGTAATTAATTCATGGGTATATTACCCAATCATCAAATACCCCCAAACTTAAATCGTTGCATGTCCTCAGGCAACAAAACACAAAACACGATTAACTAAACATCATGCAAATGCAAACTAACTAAAGGACCTTAATTCTAGCAATTCAATAGTTAACGAATATCCATAGGCCTCAGAAAAATCACAAAAACATGTTAATACCTCATGTTCAAACAGATCAACAATATCCCAACAATCAATCAATCAAAATCTGTTATTACTGATATTGTGAGTGTGTGTTCAACAACCATGCTAACCAATGACAAGCAAAAATCTGAAAGATAATAAAGTTCTTAAAAAGCGTCCATACGGTTCAACTCAAGAACGCATTAAATAAACTAAATTCAACTGAAATTAAACAATCACCAAAATTCAGGATTCAACATGGAATACTTATGCTTATTTTTGCTAAACGGGGGCATTTTGCTCTTTTCCCGTTTTATTGTTTTTTTTTTTTTTTAACCATGACCGTATGCAATGTCTCATTCCATTAGCTAATAAAGCATACCCCTTAGTGAGCTTTCGACCAACGACTCCCTGCACCATATAAGACCTTTAGGCGCTTAGGTTTTAAGATACCCCTTTCAGCGCATTTTTTCAAGTAACAAAGGCCCCAAAACAAGACTAATCATATATATTATTTTTTTCAACATATATATATATAGCTCAAAGCTTATATATTCCATATATTTTCCCCAACTTAAGTTCAAGTCTAAATTCAGTCTTCACTAGCTACTTAACTTGTTCCTTCATTTCACTAGCATTCAACCTTGAGACTCTATTATCTATCCATTCAAACTATCACAGCTAACATGGTTATCTTTCCAAAAGTGCTATCCTTAAAACATCAGTGTCAAACAGATAGGGATTCAAATCATGTCAAGAACATCATATTACTGACTCAACAATCCTTACGAGACTTGTTCATGCAATTTTAAGTTCATCATTGGCCTTCAAATATACTCACTATCAAAAGCTAGAATTAACATGCAATCCTAAAAGCTTACACAACTATTAATGAACACAATTTACTTATGCAAATAAAATAAAATTAATAAAAAACAACAACCCCAAACTTATCTAGAGCGATGTCCTCATGCGAAAGATAAAACAAAATAAAACAGAGGACTTCCCTGATGAGCCTAAGCCTCGGGTGGAGCATCGTCATCCTCGCTCATCTCTAGATCAGAAGGGGGAAAAACTGGCAGAACTGGGGCAGATGGGAACTGACTGAGACTAACACCCAGAAACAGTTGGGCGGTCATTAGATTTTGTGCTGCAAACTAGTCAACCAAATTCTTGTAGATAACATCTTGACGCTCAGACAGGCAGACATTTTGAGCTTCAATATTATAGAACCAACCATTAACCTCGCGTTGAACTGCTTCGGGAACTACACCTCGATATGCTGCAGACGATGGACCGGAAGTCGGTGGAGCCTGGGGTGGTGAAGCTTGAGATTGTTGAGCTTGGGGGATTATGAAACCCAATCCCCTAGGGTGGTTTGCTTCACCAGTCCACACTTTGTACCTGCTAATTAACTTGTGGTCCAACATTGGCATAGGCTTTTGGATCATCTCGTCAAACTTCCATTTGACGCCGAACTTGGCACATAATACGCAGATGAGAGACGGATGTGGTAACCCTCCAGTGGTACTTCCTCGAGATGCTCGGAGGACGGATTGCAAAATGAGATGTCCCACATCAACTTTAAAGCCTTTGATGATTGAGTATAAAAGCACGGCAAGACTCCCACAGTAACATGACTCACATGGGTGCATGGCATGAGTTTTTGTAAATAAACGCATACCAAGCCTTCCCATATGTTTGAGATTCGCGAGTGGGAGCGTCATATTTTCGCGTTCATATCTTTCATCCATGTGGTGCCCGTACCGACAAAGCTCACGAATTATCCGCTTCATAGTCCGCCCATCACTCACAAAACTAGCATATTCATCATGAAAACCCTCATTGGCAAATTGGTAACACTCATTGAAGTCCTCTTCGCCAATTTCCATTGTTTTGCCCCTTATAAATACTGTATAATGATCATGTTCAGGCACGTTGGCGTAAAATTCCTTTACCATGGCAATTACTGTTGGATCGGGCTGTTCGGTGAGTGTGAACCAGTTTCTCTAGACTATTATGACTGCCATGTTGCCATCCTTTGCCGGATCTGGATTCAACCCACGTTCTGGAATCAATGATCGAGTAGCCATTCGGTTATATCTTTCCGAGCAAGCAAGACTAACAAAACGGCAATTTGTCAATTTTGGAGGTGGAGTCGAGGCGGTTCCTGATCCTTCACCACGCTGACGTTTCGATGCCATATCGAGAATCTGCAAGTACAAGCATGTATATATAATTAGGATTGAACAGATTTTTGAATTTCATTAAACTTATGTATGACTCGACCCCCAAACTTTGAAAAATATGTGGACATTGAGCACATTTGTGCGAGGTGGTGCTTTACACAAGAACACATATATATGCACAAGTATTCCGATTGGAGTCATGGGCTCATCCATTTATAGAATAGGCACATGCAACACAAGAGACGCCTAAAAGACTCGATTATAGATTGTCTTAGAGACATGCATGGATCAATATAGTCTAAATCTCCCCACTCTAATTCACTATGTGTGATGGTAAGCAAGAACAAGTGCTACTGAGAGATTGAACTCAAAGTGTGGTAGCACATGGGTTCAGAGTGATAGTGCTTGAACATAGTGATAAGTGTGCATGTGGGTAAGATCAATGGTTCAGCAATTCATCAAACATCTAAGAGGCAACTCATCAATCACTTAGATTTTCACCAAGTTATTGTTAGCAATTCATACCCTTATTAATCAAAAATATACCATGATGCAAGCTCTCTATTTCAAGTAAGCAATTTATGGCAATTATTCAAGGATAAAACAAACAAAAACTTTAATCTAGATGAAATACACATCCGGATATAGAATACTTACCAAATATATCAATACCCATGCTTAGTGCACAAAAATGGAATTAAAACATACAACATACCTTGGTAGATGATCGTGAGAGAGATGAGAATTATGTCACTATTGGAGGATTGAACCCTAGAATTTGAGAATAAGCCTTACAATTGTTTGGTGTGAGAGAGAGAGAAATGTGTATGAGATGGAGGAGAGTAGGCGTGATGTTTAATAAAGGAAGGAGTGTAACCGTTTAGTGAGCTTATAACCTAGTTAGGACTCTTGTCGACCATTAGCAGCCGGGGTGCTATATTTGTACTGTGGGAAAGCGATGAACGGCTCTTTAGAAGTTAAGTTCAGGCGCCTTTTAGTCGCGCCGGGAAGTAATTAAGAGAGGAATATAGCGCCGGGCGCTTAGCAAAAGAGATTCATAGAAACGCCCTAGCGGCTTCAAGAATTCCCTCGTTCATACTTCCTTTCACCCGCGCAACATGAAATTTAATTGATTAACAACTTGTGCTATCAATATAGCTCCTCACTCAAAACTCAACCACCCAACATGAATTTAATAACCCACTTTCTAATACTAAAATACCAAAGAGAATGATATTCACTAGATAAAAAGTAAAATAAAATACTCAAGAAATAAAATAAAAAAATAAATGAAAATAAAGAAAAATTGATTGGGTTGCCTCCCAATAAGCGCTTGGTTTAATCGTCGATGGCCCGACTTTTCTAGTTTGCTCAATTTGTCAATGGGTCGGAGAGATTTATGACCGTAGTTTGCCTTTCAATAGGTCCACTCCAAAGAATGTTTGAGTGGTGAGTCGTTAACCGTTAACCTTGAATGGGCTATTTGAATTTGGTTTTCGATCTCAATGTTACCATGTGGTGCAACAGATATCGATCGTAAAAGGACCCGACCAACGTGATTTCGGGTTTTCACGAAATAAACGCAATCTCGAGTTGAAGAGCAAGACTTGTTGGCCCGGTTCAAATGTTTTATCGAGAATTTTTCTTATCATGCCAAGCTTTGACTTTCTCCTAGTAGAGTTTTACATTCTCATACAAGCGTTAAAGCGGAATTCATCCATCTCGTTCAACTGCAGTAACCTTTTCTCTCCCGCCGCTTGTTCATCAAAATTGAGCTTTCGAATGGCCCAGTGTGCACTATGTTCTAGCTCGATTGGGAGGTGACACGCTTTTCCGTAAACCATTCGATAAGGTGACATACCGATCGGATTCTTATATGTTGTACGATATGCCCATAGAGCATCGTCAAGACGTAAAGACCAATCTTTTTCGTGACGGATTGACCACCTTTTCGGAATTCTCTTGACCTCCCTATTCGAAACCTCAGCTTGGCCATTGGTTTGGGGGTGATACGAAATGCGATTTTATGTCGAACCTATACTTCACCAAGTAATTTTGTGAACCTATTTGTTGCAAAATGTGTTCCTCATCGCTTATTATTGCTCGTGGAGTCCCAAATCGCGTGAAAATATTTTTCTTTAAAAATCATTTGAGGACGACGTTAGCATCGTTTGTGGATAAAGTTGTGGCTTCTACCCACTTGGAGACATAATCCACCGCCAAAGAAAATATATTTGTTATTGAAAGATGAGGGAACGGTCCCATGAAGTCGATTCCCCAAACGTCGAATAATTCTACCTCCAAAATAGAGTTAAGTGGCATTTCATTTTGCTTTGAGATATTACCAACGCGCGTTGGCATCATCACACTTTAGCACATATAGTACGCATCCTTGAATAATGAAGGCCAAAAATCCTCGATCAGTAACACCTTGGCGCAGATTCGATCACCGAATAATGACCTCCATAATCGGATGAATGGCAATGACCCAAGATATCATCCATCTCTTCATATGGTACACAACGTCTAATCATTTGATCCGTATGTTTTAAACAAGAACGGTTCATCCCAATAGTCTCGCTTCACGTCATGGAGAAATTTCTTTTCGTTGTTGCGAATTCAAACCGGGTGGTAACACCTTAGCAACCACATAATTCACATAATCAGCATACCAAGGCAATGTTGTGGTCAATCGTAGAAGTTGTTCGTCTAGAAATTTCTCGTTAATTAATGCATTGTCCTTCCCCTGCACCTCATCATTTTCCAACCGCGAAAGATGATCCGCTACTTGATTTTCTGTACCCTTTCTATCCCTAATCTCCAAATCAAATTCTTGCAGCAGTAGCACCCACCGTATTAACCTCGGTTTGGCATCCTTCTTCTCGATCAAATATTTTATTGCCGAATGATCCGTATAGACAATGACCTTGGTTGGATGTAGGTATGCTCGAATTTATCGAAGGTAACACAACCGCAAGTAGTTCTTTTTGGTGGTTGTGTAGTTCAACCGAGCATCTGTCAACGTCTTGTTTGAGTAATAGATTGTGTGGAAAATTTTGTTGTGACGTTGACCCCAAAATAGCTCCCCAGATAGTATAGTCATTTGGCGTCGCACATCAATTCAAAGGGTAGAGACCAATCGGGCGCCACAATGATGATCTGAGTAAATATCAACTTCTTCTTTAGAATCTCAAATGCTTTGATACATGATTGATCAATTTTGAAAGGCACATCTTTCTCTAATAGGAACACAAGGGTTTTGAAATTTTGAAAAATCTTTGATGAAACGTCTATATAAAACCCGCGATGTCCCAAGAAGCTCGGATTCCCTTCACGGATGATGGAGGTGGTAATTTCTCAATAGTCTCAATCTTTGCTTTATCCACCTCTAGTCCCGCTGCAAAAACTTTATGCCGAGAACAATCCTTCTTTCACCATAAAGTGACATTTTCCCAATTAAGAACCAGATTAGTCTCCACGCATCGTTTCAATACTAACATTAGATTTTTCAAGCTAATGGATCAAAGCTATCACCAAACACGGAAAAATCGTCCATAAATACCTCCAAATTTTTCTCGACCATGTCGGAGAAAATTGCCATCACGCATCACCGAAAGGTTCTTTGGTGCATCAGATAAACCAAAAGACATTCGCCGAAATGCAAACGTACCGTATGGGCATGTGAATGTCGTTTTCTCCTGATCCTCCGGTGCTATAGCAATTTGATTATATCCAGAATAACCATCCAAGAGACAATAGAACTAATGTCCCGCTAGCCTATCCAACATTCGATCAATGAATGGTAAGGGAAAGTGATCCTTACGTGTGGCTTTATTTAGCTTGCGGTAGTCCATGAACACTCTCCATCCTGTAACTGTTCGAGTAGGGATGAGCTCATTCGCTTCATTCTTCACCACAGTCATACCCCCTTTCTTTGGTACGCATTGTACAGGACTTACCCACGAACTATCTGAGATCGGGTAAATAATGCCAATGTCCAACCACTTTATAATCTCCTTTTTCACCACCTCTTTCATGATGGGGTTTAGCCTTCTCTGCATCTCGATGGTTGGTTTCGCCCCTTCTTCCATTAAGATTTTATGCATGCAGAATGATGGGCTAATTCCACGAATGTCCGCTATAGTCCACCCAATTGCTGTTTTGAATTCCCGCAAAACCCGTAGCAGTTTTTCCTTTTGTGTATAAGTCAATTCTTTGGAAACAATAACTGGTAGGGTCTCGTCTTTTCCCAAATAAGCATATTGCAAATGGGATGGTAGTGGCTTTAATTCTAGCACCGGTGGCTCTTCTATTGATGGTTCGAACTTTTACTTTTGACCGGACCTCTCTATGTGTGTCGAAGGATTGAGTGCTTTTAGAAAAAATGCTTTGGTGTGTCTAGCCATTTGACGTATTTGATATCTTCTTCAATACCATATTAAATCGCATCGTCTTTGAGCAAAATAGATTCAAGTGGGTCCTCTCGAAAAGTTGTCTTTGAATTTATGATTCACCAATTCCTCCAAGATATCAACCCGCATACATTCACTTTTTCTTTAGGATACGACATTGACTTGAAGACATTAAAGGTGACTGTTGATCTTCAACTCGCATTGTCAATTCACCTTTTTAAACATCAATCGTTGTTCTTTGTTGCACAAAAAATGGTTGCCAAGAATGATCGAAATCTCACCGTCCACTTCACAATCTAGAATAAAGAAATCTGCAGGAAGATAAATTTATCCACTTTTACTAGCACATCTTCAACTATACCTCGTGGATATGTAATCGATCTATCCGCTAGTCATAAACCGATATTTGTTGGGCGTGGAGCTCTGAAGTCCGAATCGATCGTAGAGCGGATAACGGCATTAGATTAATATCGCCCCCCAAATCACATAAGGCTCGTCCGTAAAATCGATTTCCAATCTCGCATTCAGATATTAAAGCTACTACGGGTCCTTGAGCTTTAGCGGTAACTTATTCTCGAATGATAGCACCGCATTCTTCTCATCAATGCTATGGTCTCGAATTCACCTAATTTCCTCTTCTTTGACAAAATCTCCTTCATAAACTTCAGATAACTCAAGATCTGCTCCAAGGCTTTGGTGAAGGGATGTTGATGTGCAATTTCTTGAAGATATCCAAAATCGTGAGAACTTCTTATCTAACTTGGATTTCTGAAATCTCTGCGGATACGATATGGGAGGCATTGTAATGGTTGGTTCCGAAATTTTTCACTATGAGATCTCTCATGATGCTTTTTGGTATCCACCATTTTCTATTTCGATTTGTGCCTTGTCCTCCTTTTCCTTATCCGTGACCGAGTCTTGTAGTTCTTTCCCACTACGTAGAGTTACTGCTTTACAATGCTCATCTCTGCCCGGGTTTTTCTCAGTGTCGCTCGGAAGTGTTCCAAGTGGTCGGTTATTCAATGCATGTGCCAATTGTCCCAATTGATTTTCTAAGTTTTTGATTGATGCAGTTTGACTTTGTATACTCGCAGTCTGACTTTGTATACTCAACTCCACTTGATTCAATCTATTATCACTCTCATCGCACCTTTTCTCATTGTCTTAACAAATCTTTCCAAAGCTTCTTTGACTTGCTTTTCTTGCGGGTTGTTGTGTTCGGTTTTGAAACCCGTAATTGTTTTGTTGTCTCGGTGCTTGTTCTCTGACTTGGTTGTTGCTCCATGAAAACCTGGATGATTTCTCCACCGGATTATATGTATTTTGGTTCGGATAAAATTTGAGTAGACCTACTATAACTCCCCACATATTATCTTTGCTTCAAAGATTGATGGCACATTGATCCGTAGTATGACCCCAAAGACAAATTTCACATACTATAGCTACCGCTTGAGTGGATTGTGGGCGCATTAATTCTATCTCGCTTAACCATTGCGGACATTTGCACTTGTAAAGATGTTATCGCATCCACATCATACTTTCCCCGCCGCCGGAGGATTTGACCTCGTCATGGGCCAATCGATAATTGTTGGTGGCCATCGTTTCTAACAACCGGAATACTTCTTCGAGGTTTTTAGACATAATCGCTCCTCCCCGCTTTGCGTCAATACTTGCCCTTGTGGATGCTTTTAAACCATCGCAAAATATCGCTAATTGCATCCACTGTGGAACTCCATGATGTGGGCATTTGCGGAGCATATGCTTAAACCTTTCCCATGCCTCATACAACGATTCTGAATCAAACTGTGCGAAGGTATGAATGTCATTCCATAGTTTTTCTTTGATTTGGTCGGTGGGAAAAACTTAGCTAGAAATTTTGAGCCAAGTCATCCCAAGTGTGGATTGAGTCGAGAGGTTGAGCATATAACCAACTGCGTGCTATGTCTTTCAAAGTAAATGGGAACAGTCTCAATCTCGTAGCATCTTCGGACACATTGTTGAATTTAAAAGTGTCGCAAACTTCCAAGAAACTCAAGATATGCTCATTCGGATCATCTAATGGACCACCCCAAACTGGCATTGATTCGAATCATTTGAATGGTTCTTTGGTTTGATCTCAAAATTGTTAGCATTGATAATTTGGTCTCCTAATGCTTGACTATATATCCGTGACATTGGGCATGGCATAGTCCCAAGTGATTTCGATCGTTTCTCGCCATGTTCGCTGGAATTTCTTGTTCCTCCAGTTTTTCTTCCTCAGGTGTTAACGCACTAGTCGATTATCCTTTCAGGAGTTTCCTTTCAATCTCGTCGATATAAGGAAAAAGTTCCCTTCTTGTCCTTGATCTAGTGTGCATACACTTGCAAAGAATTCCTGCGAAAACAAGAAGAAAAATTAAGTAACGTTTAAATTAAGATCGAATTGATTATAACTAATATGGAATTAATTTTAACAATGAATTCCCCGGCAACGGTGCCAAAAACATGTTGGTTGATTTCTCAGTCAAGGCAAACGTGCAAGTATACACGATCAACAAGTAATATAGTGATAAATTAGAGTGTCGATCCCTCAGAGAATTCTAATTAATAAATTCCAACTACTAGTACTGTATCAATTCAATTTTATTTAAACAACCAAAAATTATGATTATTAAAACTAAGAAAACTAATTGTAAATATAATTAAGAAATTATGCCAAAAGAAAACAAAAACAAATTAAGAATTATTTGAATGCAGATGAATGATAATTAAGACTCCAATTTCCCCAATTATGATTATTAAATCAATTATTCAACTATCCCAATTATTATGTCTACTGAATTGTTAACAGGAATTCTCAAATGCCAAAAGCCCTCTCTCGAGTGATCAATTGCCTTCTATTTAACCCAAATTAATTTTGCTATATCTCTATGCAAAACAATTGAATTAAACTCGCTACAATCCCAATTCCTTATGTGTTACATGCGGCAAATAGATATTCTCATTCTATTCACAAACCTAATTACTCACTATGTAAATAACTAAGTCACATGTCATCCTGCCCAGTTCTAACCCTAGAATTCCTTTCTCAATTCCTTCAGAGTAACACCAGAAATTATTGGCCAGATAATTAATCAATAAATACAAGGCATGATGAACAATTCACTTCAACATAAATAATTGGAATAAATTAAATAATCAATTCATAAACATAAAAGGTTCCATTGGAATCTTAATAAAAAGAATTAGTTCATGATGAAAATAAAAACCACAAATACTTGATAAATCATCTTTAAGAAGTTACACAATTTAAAAGAGTAAAGGAAAAGAAAAACTCCAAGTTGTAGCCTTCAGATCTGCTCTTCTCCCTTGCTTCAATCTCAATTGTGTAAAATTACTCTCCCCAATTCAATGGAAAGAATCCATTTATATTTTTTTACCCAATTCCAACAATCCTCCTCCAAATAGGCTTCAATACACTTCAAATATGAAGTCAACTAGAAGTCAAAGCAATTCCACGCTTTATCCGATCCACACGCGCCCTTCTTGAGTCAATCAAGAAGACTAACCCGACATTGCTTTTTATAGTTTAGGGATAGCGCCGCTTATATAGAGCGTAAAAGTGAATCTTGCCCTTTTTTAAAATTTAATTGCTCCCAATTGCTCCAACAACGCACCATCCTGCCACAACAAACTAAAACGAGTAAAATAATTCTAAAAACGCTTTGAACACACAACAAATTAAGATTAAACATAATTAATTCATGGGTATATTACCCAATCATCAACCACTACTCATTTAACTTGGTCACCGCTTATCTTGGTCATCACACATTAACTATATTAATATGGTTTTGCCCCATGGGTATATTAACTCATGGATTCTAGCTTGGGCTTGGATTAATAAATCCTTGGGCTTACATTAACAAACACTAGCTTGCTTATTAATTCAATAGTTGGGCCTTAACCTTAATTGACTCGGGCTTTGTACAAAAATCCTAGCCAATCTTTACAAGTCCATTAATATTTCATAATAAATACACATATAGTTGATGCATTATTCTTGTATTCTAATTCATATAGAATTTATATACGGTATTTCATCCTTCATACAAACTCGTATAATACTTCGTATTATACTCGTTTTCATTACTTTGCACAATACCAAGTATCATACAATTATTACTTATTCCTTACCACTTCGTTTTACTTAAAGTTTATAAACTAAGTCCACAAGCGAAATATTACATTTTCCATAACTAGATTTTTATTACATAATCCATCTTACCTTGTTATTTCATCTTTACGTATTTCTCGGAAACTCAAAATTTGATCCCGAGCAAATACCGATGAATAGTGTTTGTAGAAAATTTCTTGGAAAACTTTTATTTTCGTATTGGAAATTCAAACACTTTAATTCATCCACGTAGCCCAAATACTACGACATTCTAACATCAATTTGTTATACAACGACAACCATCTTGATAACACATGAAATATGATATTATTATTATTTAATTTAATAAAATCATTTTACAATAAGAACCAAATTTCTCGGTCGTTACATTCTTCCCCCTTATAAAGATTATGTCCCCAGAATCTCGTATTACTTTAATCAAATAGATGAGGAAAATTTTTCTTCATCTTTTCTTCTAGTTCCCACGTTGCTTCTTCAGCATCGTGGTTCTTCCATAATACCTTTACTGATGGTATTAACTTGTTCCTCAGAACTTGTTCCTTTCTATCAATGATCTGCATCGGCGACTCTTCATATGCTAAGTCTTTCTCAATATGAATCGGCTCATACTCGATTACATGCTTATAGTCCGGCTTATATGGAAGTAATACAGATACGTGAAACACATTATGTATTCGTTCTAGGTCTGGAGGTAATGCTATCATATAAGCTACCTCTCCCATTCGTTTTAACACCTCAAAAGGTCCTATAAACCTTGGACTTAACTTCCCTTTCTTTCCAAAGCGTATCTTTCCTTTCGTGGAGATACCTTTAGAAACACATACTGAGCCCACCTCAAACTCTCGACTTAGTACATGTGAGTCCGCGATACTTTCTTACCATGTTCATCCCGAAAGCCGTGACGAGACGCATTCGAATTAACTTTACCACATCCGCTGTCTGCTGCACCAATTCTGGTCCTAGCATCCGGCGTTCTCCCACCTCATCCCAACACAAAGGTGTTCTGCACTTCCTTCCATACAAAGCTTCATACGGCGGCATACCTATGCTTACATGATAACTGTTGTTATATGCAAACTCTACTAGTGGTAGGTGATCATCCCAACTACCCTTAAAATCCATGACGCAAGACCTTAATATGTCTTCAAGTGTCTGAATTGTCCTTTCGCTCTGCCCATCGGTTTGTGGATGATAAGCCGTGCTTAACCTCAGCTGTGTTCCCAACTGCTCTTGCAAACTCCTCCAAAAGTTCGATGTGAATCATGGATCACGATCTGACACAATCGATACCGGTACTCCATGTCTGGAAATGATTTCATTAACATAAAGTTTAGCTAACTGGTCTAAGTTATACTTGACCCTAATTTGCAAAAAGTGAGCCGACTTCGTCAACCGGTCCACTATTACCCAAATCGAATCGTACCCTTTTTGCGTCATCGGAAGTCCCACCACGAAATCCATTGTGAGATGCTCCCACTTCCATTCTGGAATCTCCAATGACTGTAATAAACCACTGGGTCGTTGATGTTTGGCCTTAACTTTTTGACAAGTCAAGCACCTACTCACGTACTCTGCTATTTCTCTCTTCATGTTTGGCCACCAAAAACTCTGTCGAAGGTCTTGATACATCTTAGTGCTACCAGGATGTATCGAGTACCTCGAACTATGAGCTTCTCGTAACACTTGCTCCTTTAATTCCGTCTCATTCGGAACCCAAATTCTTCCCTCAAATCTTAATAATCCCTCATTATCAAGGCTATACTTAGCATCTTCCTTCTTGGATAACCACTTCTTCATTTGGTTACACTCGTCTGTCTTGAGTTGTACCTCCTTAACTCTGTCTACGATGGTAGATTGCATCTCCGTCGCAAAGAGTAATTGCCCCGAATCACTCAGCATCTTTACTTCTATTTCCATTCTAGCCATGTCTGTTATTAACTCATTTTGAGCCATTAACATAGACAACTTGTTTCGACCCTTCCTACTTAAGGTGTCAAGAACTACATTGGCCTTTCCGGTGATCTGTAATTTCACAATCATAATCCTTTATCAACTCTAGCCATCTTTCTCGTCTCATATTCAACTCCTTACGAGTGAAGATATACTTTAGACTTTTATGGTCCGTATATATCTCACATTTTTCTCCATAAAGATAATGTCTCCATATCTTTAGGGCAAACACTACCGCGGCCAGTTCCAAATCATGAGTAGGATAAACTTTCTCATAATCCTTCAACTGCCGAGATGCATACGCAATGACTTTGCCATGCTGCATAAGCACACAACCAAGTCCTCTATGCGAAGCATCACTATACACTACAAAATTTCACGTGTCATCTGGCAATGACAAAACAGGAGCTTCACTTAATCTTTTCTTCAGTTCTTGAAAATTGTCTTCATATTTATCTGTCCATACGTATTTCATCGTCTTCCTTGTTAAATTAGTCAACGAGGTAGCTATCTTCGAAAAATCTTGGATAAATCTTCGATAGTACCCTGTTAACCCTAGGAAACTCCGCACCTCAGTCGGCGTTTTCGGTTGTTCCCAATTCATTATCGCTTCCACCTTCATTTGGATCCTTTGAAATCCCTCTTGGTCAATGACATGACCTAAAAAATCGCACCTTTTCCAACCAAAATTCACATTTGGTGAATTTCGCATATAAATTTTCCTTCCTTAGTGTCTCCAACACTAATCTTAAGTGTTCAGATAATCTTACGGCATCTTAGAATAGACTAGAATATCATCGATAAACACCACGATGAACTTTGTCAAATATAGTCCGAACACTCATTCATCATATCCATAAATGCGGCGGGTGCATTAAATCAACCCAAATGACATCACCGTAAACTCGTAATGACCATAACGAGTCCTGAATGCAGTCTTTGGTACATCTTCCTTCCTAACCTTCAACTGATGATACCCCGTCCGCAAATCTATTTTAGAAAAATACTTTTCCCCTTTCAATTGATCAAAGAGATCATCGATCCTGGGCAATGGGTATTTATTCTTTATCGTTAACTTGTTCAACTCCCGATAGTCGATACAAAGCCTTAACAATCCGTCTTTCTTCTTGACAAACACTTGGTTGAATGTACTTCTTGTCCAATAGTTCCTGTAGCTGAACAATTAGTTCTTTCATTTCCACAGGCGTCATACGTTACGGTGCCCTTGAGACCGGTGTCGCTCCTGGCACAGTGTCTATCACAAATTCGATCTCCCTATCCGGCGGTAAACCGGGTAACTCACTTGGAAATACATCCATGAATTCATTTACTATAGGTATTTGTTCCATGGTTTCTCCCACTCTCTGGGTATCAACAACATGGCATAGGTAACCTACACAACCCTTTCTTAAAAGTTTTCTAGTTTGTGTCATCGTAAGGCAACACGGACATCCCAGAAATTTACTACCGTAAAATACTACAGGAGGTTGCTGCAACGTCCTGATGCTCACACATTTCTTTTGGCAATCTATAATTGCTCCATGGTTAATCAACCAATCCATTCCAAGAATTACGTCGAATTCTCCTAACTTTATCGGTATTAAATCTACCGATAACTTACAACCACGTACATCTACGCAACAACTCCTATGAATATCTTTAACAAGAATTATCTCTTCGTTTGCTACCTTAATGTTCAAAGGTATAGGCAATTTTTCGAGAAGTAATTCTAGTCGTCTAGCAAAATCACATGCTATAAACGAACAAGTAGCACCCGAATCAAATAGCACGTATGCATTTATATTGTTGATCGAATAATACTCTGAACTACATCCCCCGATGCCACCGCATCTTGGATTGTCATATTAAAGGTGCGGGCCATTGATTTCCCCATTGAGTGGACCACTAATAGCTAACTTCCGCTATTAGTTCCTTATTTCCTTCTATCCCTTCTTTGGGCGGTTCTTTGCTATGTGGTGGTTGATCCACATACAAAGCATCCGTGATTTTTCTTCTTGGATTGGGAGACAGTTAGGCGAAATGTGCCCTTCCTGTCCACAATTATAACAAACCGCCTTTCCTTTGAGACAGACTCCTAAGTGAGTCTTCCCGCAGGTTTTACAGGCCTCCATCCTTCTCTTAGAGTCCCTTTGTTTTACTACGGTATTCCCAGAGTTAAAGCCCTTCCTCTTATGACCGTTGCCACTTCCACTGGCTCCCTCGGTCTTGGTTCCTCCATCAACCTTGCCTTTAGTCTTCTTATCTTTGTGGTACTGGCTAAGAGCCTCATTCCCACCTTCGGCAATTATTGCCTTTTCTAGTATGGTTCCAAAGGAAGTACTTTGGAACACAAAGATTCGGCTATAGAGCCAGGGTTTCAAGCCCTGCTCAAACCTTCTAGCCTTTCTCACTTCAGTGTCTACTTGATGTGGAGCGAATCGTGCAGTTCATTAAACTTGGCAAGACATCGGGAGGCTCATCATATCCCTTGTCTCAACTCAAGAAACCTCATCTCCATCCTCCTCAGATACTCGTGGGAAAATAGTTCTCAAGAAAATCTCCTTGAACCTCTCCCACGTTAGGTTTCCTATATCGCCCCTAGTTGGTTTGCCTCCCACCGAAGTTGGCCTCTCCTTCATCAAATAGGTTGCAAAGGCAACCTTTTGACCCTCCTCAATATTTGTTATTACAAATGCTTTCTCAATTTCTTTTACCCATGTCTGGGCTTCTATAGGGTCCGTAGTTCCTTTGAACTCTGGCGGACCTACACTTTTGAAATCCTTAAAAGTAGTAGCTCGGATTACTCGAGGAATCACGGTACATTAGCCCCGATTTCTATTAAAATGCAGTTAAAAGATTAACGAACTCTCTGCATTGGATTAACGGAGGACCTCTCTGGTTGGTTAACATTAGCATACGATTTCGTTGTCTCCTTCTTGACGGCATTTTGCTATTAAGAAAACAACACATCATTATTACTTTATTCTGGTTGGTTTGTTATTATTTATAATAAAACAATAACTCATACTCATTACTCAACATATTCCATAAAAGACTTATATTGATTCATAACTTGTAGTATAACACTACATTGTTTACATTACTCAGCCTTAGCTGATTACATTTCCATCCCGCAATTACTTTTCAAAAATTGGGATTTACAAAAGACTACCCTTTGTTATACAAAAGAGGGTTTTACGTCACTACTAGATACATAATATTTACATATCTATTATACTCTAGCTATTGCTAGACTACATCTGTCGTAAGGTATTCTCGAAATCTTTCTTTGGAATGATTGGCAATAACATCTCTATCGATAGTGTGTAAGATTGCCCGCCTCTACTTCTATCCGATATCCACTACCATTTGTTGAAATCTACGTGAGAACTCCTATGAATATAGGACATCCTCTCCAACTTTCTCTTTTTAGTCTTTAGCTCCTGCTTGAGCTCAAAGACTTCACGTTTCAGCTCTCGGACCTTGTCCTTAGCTAAAACTCTATCATCATGCTCCTCTTCCCACATTCCCTCCATGCTAGCCTTGTCCTCACGAACAGATTGGAGTTCCTTTTTTAACTCCTTAATTTCTTGGCAGTAATGGACATTCCTATTCAATACCAACATAAATAGTGTTTTCATTGATTCCCACGTAGACATTTTCTCTGTAGGTGGAACCTGGTCCTCTGTAGGTGGAACCTGGTCAAAGGACATCACGTCCACCTCCTCCTCTAGCATGCCATCAAATATAGACATGTAGTCTAAATCGTTTGAGTCTCCCGACTCGATGGTCACTAACTCTGGTTCTACGGCTACGGGATTTGGTAGTATCTCTACCCGATTAACTGAATCCTCGCTTACTACATGTATATCTCTATACATATCATTTTCTCCTGACATCTACAATAAAATAATATAGTTTGATTAGTACACGTCAGTAAAATAATAAAAATACATAACATAATATAATGCATTTTTATAAGGTTACTTTCCATCTTATACTTCTTTATTCTTTCGTAAGGTTATGACTTAAGGTTTTACTTTCCCCCTTAAGTTTTATAACCTAGGCTTTGATACCAACTTGTAGCGCCCCCAAATTTGGGTATCTTCCAACCCGACAGATGGTGCTATACTGTATAACATTCATATATTCATTCAATTGAAAAGTCTAACAGAACGAATCATAACTTCTATATATTTAAAGTAATATTTACATTTCCCAGGTTCTATACCCGTTACAAAGGTTCTTTGTCATAATATCAGTTACATTACAACAATAGACCTATACTATTACAAGACAGCTTAGTAATCTGTCTTAGCTTTTCCCTTATCCTTTTTCGATCCTTGGGATGTTCAGTCTTAGCTGCATTCATATAGTTCAAGCAAGAGTGAGCATAACTACCTCAACAAGTATAACAATTTAATAACAACATGCTTGACACATACAAACCGTATATCTTCAATAACTGAACAATAGTTATGAAGTACTATTGATAACTCAAAATAGCACTTCATCTTTTCTTTCAAAATGTTTTACAATAACAACCATATTTAGTAAAACATTCACTCCCATACGAGACCTCGAGTATTCATTCTTTATTGAAAAGGACAACGGGAAGCAAGTCCAGTAAGCCCGATATTACTTACGAGCACTTCTAGGTGATCAGCCTATTGTACTCTATGTTGATCAACACTACATCCATTAAATGTATGCACTTTTAAGCATTTGGCAACCTCATGTGCCTGTCGTTTTACCGACAAAACATTTGTTTAACATTTCAGTCTTCTTTTGAAAACCATATCAAGTAGTTGACAAAAGATAGCAACATTTGATAATACATGAATAGATTATCAATATTTCAAGTCTAGCCAAAGGAATTGGCTTTAACTTCAACATACCTCAATTCATGCGAAAGAATACATGAACCTCAAAAACTTGTTCAGATTGAACTGAGATAAGAGTTAGAATACTTGCCTTTAGCGTCTGCTATGGTATATTAACTTTATGTTCAAGTCGTTCAAGTCTCTACAATACATGATCACATAATGCCTTACATTAGGTCACATATAATCAAGTATGTATATGACTATATCATACCCTTCATTTCAATCTAATTGTGTATTAGATTCAGTTACTATTCGTTCCGGTTTATCAGTACCCTTGCATTTATATTTGACTAGGTTATCTCTACCTTTATACAACATCCTTAAGGTTTAACAAAGTTTAAACAATGTTACATTACATTCCTTAAGTTATGTTTACTTTTTAAATCACTTGATTTTCTTTCTTTGTACATAGAAACCTTCATTACTATCTTTGTTTTCGAGATGGCGTGCATGGGGCCATTTTATACTTACATCTCGCGTTCATGTGCATGAGCTTATGTATCTCTGTCCGGACTTGGCTGCACATGAGTCTCCTTACTTAATGGGACGCACATGCTGCCTTCACTCGAGAGGATTTTGCATCAGACATACATAGCGATGCGGTGCCACATAATGTACTATAGTTCGCGTTGCGGCGAACTCTTGCGAGAGGCTAGAACAACATCGTTTTCATATTGCCATACATGGTCATTTTGCCTAGGGTTGGCGCCGCGACGCCAACTCTGTGCACCAGAAACCAAATTCAGTTTGTGAATTTTGTGAACTTCCCGGATGCATAACTTCTTCGTTATAAGTCTGAATTGGCTCGTTCAAAAGCCTACGGTTCACAAATTTTGTAATCTACATAATCATTCAAGAATTTTATCTATTTGACTTCGTTTGCTAAAAATTCACCTATTGATTCATTTTTAACGAAAACGATAAACGTTCGTGAACATTGGCCTTTCGTTTTTTTCGTTTCTAAGTCGGAATCCGGTCATTTTCGAGTCCGTAACTCTTAAATGCCAAATATGACTTGTCTCTATTGAAAAACAAAGGTTTCGTGATCCAACACAAAATTTGACTTCCATTCCGAGAATTTTACGAATTCGACGTTTATCGTCCAATCGTGCAAATTCTAGCATTTCTTCATTCTTATGATTTGTTCAACATTACAAATGAACTTCATTCATCATGTGAACATCTTAACATACTTAATACAACAACTTATGTTCATTGTTGGATTTTGACTTATTCTTCATGGGCTTATAACTTGTCAAATTATAAACTACTTAAGATTTGATTATCCATGACTTGTGACAATTAGAGTTTCTTAATCATCATACTTTACATGTTCTTCACATATAACTTTACTTAGGTATACATGATACATATAATAATATAAGTTCGTAATTCACTTTTCTTACTAAACTCATCACAAGTTCATATTTTCATACTTAACATTCAAGGTTAACTTATAATAAGTTTATAACTTTTATAAGTTCAAATGACTTATTGCCAACTTATGTGGCTTAAGTTCATTACTTACACATTCTTCTTACTTTTTATCATTCATATTCCTCAATCCAAACTTTTCTTATCAACCTATCATGATAGAGATAGAAGATAATTGGAGAAGAGGTCTTACTCTTGAAGTCTTTGATAAGTAGCTTCTTCTTCTTCTTCTTGGCTTATGGAAGTTAAATTATGATAGCTTATTCTCTCTAACACTTAAGCACTTTGTAATTGTTTAATTGCTTGAACAATTGTTAAATGGCTAGCAAGGCTCTTCTATTTATAGACTTTCAAAGGTTAGGGTAGTTTAGTCTTTAAATCATCCCACCTCCTTTAGCCACCTCCTTACTATTCATTAATTGCTAGCTCTAATCTTATCCTTTGCTTGACCACTACTCATTTAACTTGGTCACCACTTATCTTGATCACCACTTATCTTGGTCATCACACATTAACCATATTAATATGGTTTTGCCCCATGGGTCTATTAACTCATGGATTCTAGCTTGGGATTGGATTAATAAATCCTTGGGCTTTACATTAACAAACACTAGCTTGCTTATTAATTCAATAGTTGGGCCTTAACCTTAATTGACTTGGGCTTTGTACAAAAATCCTAGCCAATCTTTACAAGTCCATTAATATTTCATAATACATACACATATAATTGATGCATTATTCTTGTATTCTAATTCATATAGAATTTATATACGGTATTTCATCCTTCATACAAACTCGTATAATACTTCGTATTATACTCGTTTTCATTACTTTGTACAATACCAAGTATCATACAATTATTACTTATTCCTTACCACTTCGCTTTACTTAAAGTTTATAAACTAAGTCCACAAGCGAAATATTACATTTTCCATAACTAGATTTTTATTACATAATCCATCTTACCTTGTTATTTCATCATTACGTATTTCTCGGAAACTCAAAATTAGATCCCGAGCAAATACCGATGAATAGTATTTTTCCGAAAATTTCTCGGAAAACTTTTATTTTCGTCTTAGAAATTCAAACACTTTAATTCATCCACGTAGACCAAATACTACGACATTCTAACATCAATAGGTTATACAATGACAACCATCTTGATAACACATGAAATATGATATTATTATTATTTAATTTATTAAAATCATTTTACAATAAGATCCGAATTTCTCGGTCGTTACAATTGTCATATCCCGTAGGTTACATAACACTTGGGATTTACAATTTATTTAACGTTTATTAATCGCATAACAACTACGATGTTCTACTAAGATACTGCTTAGTCTTGCTACGTTCTTCCTCCATAATCCGAAACATTCACTATTACAAAACAGTAAATAGACAACGCGAAAAAAACGTTGTGGTTTCTGTCAGAAAAACGTCGTGGTTAAGGGTGTCATCTATTTGACACCTTTACACAACGTTTTTAAAACGTTGTAGTTAAGCACATTCCACAACGTTTTTTAAGAAAAAAACGTTGTAGATTTATTTTCCATAAATTAGCAGATGCTTAAAAACACTGTAGAATGTATAATTCCACAACGTTTTCTGGATAAAAACGTTGTAATTTAATATATCAGACAACGTTTAGGCACTTTCACACAACATTTTTAAAATGTTGTAGATTAAAAAAAAAAAAATTTATGATTCACCTATATTACCAATGCACCTGCAATATGCTAATGATATATAGCTAAAATTACAATGAATATTAATACCATACAATACGTTTACATCCCAATAATTTTTTGTAATGCCAATTACAAAGAATATTAATACCATACAATACGTTTACATCTCAATAATGCCAAACTATCCATACATCTCAAATTCACTTTTCAATATAATTACTACTATATTGAATTGTGAATTTGACTACATCCACAAAATATACCAAACTATCCATAAAATTAAACTACTACCTAATTAGACTATCCATAAAAACCTGTAATAGAAAATAACAGAAAAAGATCCATATCAATGAACTGTAAACCTGTACACCACATGCACAGTGTAAAATGGGCTGGGAGCTTTTTTTGATAGTGTGCTAGTAGCTTTTACCAGTGAAGGGATCAATCTTTGGATGAGCAGTGAAGGAATGTGTCAGTCTCTTGTCATAATCTAGCAAGCCAAGAGTCTGCAGATCCCCATCTTCCAGGACTTTAAGGACATCTGCAGATAAAAGAAGGGTTGCATTTCAGTTTTGTGCACACATTTTATTTTTTGAATTACCATATATAATTACCAAACTGAAATTATTGTCTCATTTTAAACTCTAAAAGTAAAACCTTCAGTAAAGGTTGAACACAGCATTTTCAATTTATGACTATTTCTCCATCATGCCAAGCACTGACTTAAGTAAAAAGAAAAAGAACATTGAGATTTACCTCGAAAGGAAAATGCCATCAAAATAGAATTTTATACTGAAATTAACAAAAGCAGTAGTCATTTACCTGATGACAGCTCCCATTTTTTGCATAGACTTTGTAAGTGACATGACAAACTGAGTTCAATTCGTACCCTTTCACAAGGAGTGCAGGTGTCATCATTAACTGTGGCAACTGCAGGTTGACTTGCAAATTTGGAACAGCAGAGATTCCACCAGGACAGGGTGGATACATACTAGCTGCTTGATTTCCACCAGAACGACATTGAATAGCAGCATATACCAGTCGTCATAAACTGATTGCCCAGAAGAAATAACAAATTTGAATGCAGAGAATTGCAGTTCAATGAGAAAGACTTAAGTAATGATCAACACAAGAAAAAAGAATTAGATGTGTTATGCCTGATGTGTGGATGTGTCTGTGTTTATGTGCGCAAGCGCACGCCTGTGAGTTCAGACTAGTTTGACATGCCAAAATAAATAAGCATTTCTGCTTGTGAACATGCAAAAAACTGATTGGTTTATATTAAATATGGCAAGGATTAATTTGGCCACTTTTTATTTATTACCATTTGAGCTATCCGCCTGTAGCACCAGTGCCCATGGACAACCAGAAGTCTCTCCAGAAACCAAAATTATGCAATAGCAAAATCAAAAGCCATCACAACCTGCAAAAAGCTGATAAATTTGTGAGCTTGAAAACAAAATTAAAGAAGATTGAAGAGGGGAATATGAAACCCAATCCCGAATCTTCAGCACGACATGGTTAATAATCCCACTGACTTGAAGACTGCAGTGCAAGAATTGTAACGAATACAAGTTCATGCTTCTAGAAGTAACGAATGCCAGTAGGGATCAAAGACAAACTCACGAAGTTGGTCCTAGTTTATGGCCGTCGCTTGTTGGGCTTGAGTAAAGAGGAGGTGTTGTTTGATTTGATCAAAGAGGAGCTGCCAGCAGCAGACTTTTTAGAACCTGGAGAGCATAAAAAGAAGAGGGGAATAGTAGAAATTAGGTAGAATCACTAAATTAATGACGCATTTGATATAAGAATCGGTGGAAGGCAATATATTCAATATCTATGTTCATATTGGTCGACAGGGGACACCTTGGACCAAATCTTAGTTTCATATTAGATAGAGGTCCTGCAACAAGCAATCTATGGAAACAGGAATACTAGAGGAGCTAATATGCAGATTCTGCACACAGCTATTAACAGAGCATCTACTAACATACTTGAACAAATAACTGGCACAACCAATTCCAAAACACAGAGACGACTAAACATTGAAATTTAACACAACATTCTTGTCCTTATAACCACATCTAAAAACAAAACAGAATAGAGTGCCTGGGCAACAACTCATTAAAAAAGAAATGAAGTACCGAGTACATGACGCATTGGAAAATTAACTTCAAAAATGTAAACAAGCAAACGAGACAAAAATTATACTGCCCACCATATTAAGGTATCTGTCACAAATCAATGACTTACAGCTTATCCTCAAACTCGGATAGTGGTGTCATCTGTTGCTTCAAGCCCTTCCTCTTGCGAATATCAGCCACAAAACAAAAATAATCAAAGCACATATAGATGACTAAAAATGTCAAAATTCAAGAAATTATACAAGAAACAACTAGAATTCCGATAAAATAAGTAAGATCTAGGGTTTCAATTACTCACCAAAAAATCCTCAAATGATGCAGAAAATCAAATGGGTCTCTATTCAACTGAAAAATGAAACCCTTTCCCTGTTTTCCCCCTTTTTGGTTGAACCAAAAAACCCTAGTCCAGCCCCCCAAAAGCCATTCATACCATAAAGAAGAAGAAGAAGAAATGGTGTTTGGTCTTTTGTTTTACTTTACCTCAAACTTCCAGTGTTGGGAGAATGATGAAGGAGAGAAAAAAGATTAAAGAGAGATAATAATAAAGACGAAGCACACCAGATCTGAACCCAGATCTGAACCCATCCAAATATGGACATCTTCCAACATCCGAAGCACACCAGCACAAAACATTAAGATCTATTAACCCACGAAATCAGCCGCCGTAAGACTGAAAACAGAACTCAAGCAAGAAAAAGTGTTTCGAAAAGGAGATGGAGAGCTGCGACAAGGGGAGGTTTTTTAATTTCAAAGTTTTCACTTTCGTGTTTATTTGAAGCTCCGTGTTTTTCTTGATACACAATGTTTTTAAAAAAAACGTCATCTAGTTTAAACTCAAAAAATGTCCTTTTAAATAGATAATGTTTTTGTATATATATCTACAATGTTTTTTTTTAAAACGTTATAAAAAAAATACCACAATATTTTTATAAAAAACATTGTAGTTTAAGTGTTGTCTATTTACCATTTTATAGTAGTGATTGTTCTGCGATCTAATACGTACGATGGCAGCGTCTCGAACTTAATCGGATAACCCATAATCCGATCTTGAGATTCATTAACTGTGATAACCCGAGAATTTAAAAAAAATTTAAAATTATAATTAATTGATTTAAGGTTCAATATTAGAACATAGACAGAAAATAAGTGCATGCGTTTGATATTTTTGATAAGAAATTTTGAGGATTTCAAAATTCTGTGAAGGATTTAGGTGAATTATTCAGGATTAAGGGAATACGTGAATATGTTCTGTGTATATGGTTGTATATGTGTACATTATGTGGTTAAGAATCAAAGGTTGACCAGATAAACAATATCTGTAACAAACCGTAGGTATATATTAAGAACGTCAACGTTCAGTTCAGAAAACCCTAGCAATTATAAGAAACCCTAGAAACCGGTTCTAGAAACCCTAACGTCAGTTCTGGGAATTCGAAACCTTAATTCGGTGTATGAAACCCTAATTTGGGAATTTAAATGCTATGTATAAGGTTTAAACGTCATTAATTATAATTTATTAGGGAAAACCCTAATGAATTACTTAAAACCCTAATTGACTATTAGAAAACCCTAATACCAGATCTGAAAACCCTAATTTTGGATTATGGGAATTAGAACCCTAATTTGAGAATTTAAATTCTAGGAATAAGGCTTTGTAAACTTAATTAGGGAAAACCCTAATTGATTAATTATAAATTCTAATAATTAGAAACCCTAATTATTAGAAACCCTAATTTGTAAATTTAAAACCCTAATTTTAGTTTCGATAGTCTGAAACCCTAATTCGGATATCAAAAATCCTAATTTGGGAATTCAAAAGTTAAATTTATTTGGCTAAGTGTGAAATGTTATGGGATAAATGAGAAATGTCCAAAATGCCCTTTAAGTTATAGAGGAAAAGACAAAAATACCCTTTGTGTGTGCGAAATGACCAAAATGCCCTTTAACTTAAAACTTAAGTAAAAGATTTTGTGAAATCTTGTGAGTCATCAAGCTAGATATTACCATGTGCCTTAAAATCTCCCAAGATCAGATCTTAAGTGCCACCTTGCAATATTAGATATATAGTATTTAAAAATCAAAGATTTAAAAGTTAGAAATCTTACTTTATTTCTCATTCTATCCAAGTCCCTTCTCTCTCTAACTTTTCGAAATCTAGTGTGAGAGTGAGTGAAAAGTTGAGCCATGGTCAGTTCATACCAAGCCAAAGACAAAATTCAAGGATAGAAATCAAAAATCAAAGTTAGAAAGGTATAAAACCCTAATTTTTGTAAATCTATGTTTGATGTTAGATGTTGTTAGTTTTTGTTTAAAGTTGTGTAAGGGATGTTATTTAGTGATCCAAGATGTAACATCCAGAATCCATAACATCTAGATGCTAGAAATCAAGTTTTTAAAACTGGTCAAGAACCCTAATTTTGTTGTCATGACAAGCCAATGTCAGTGCCTCTAGTTCCGTGTGTGTAAGTCGTTTTTTGTGTTTTATGTTTTGAATCTGTTCTATGACATGAGGACTGTGATCTGAAACTGGAAGCAGGGTCGGATCAAGCCTAGATCTCCTGATATGACCGGTCAAAGATCGTTAACCGAATACGAAAACTATTTCTGGAAAACCCAAATTTTTCCAGGTAGCTCTGACAACATATTTAAAGCCTTTGATCTTGCTACTGACAAATGATTTGGCCATGTTTGTGTAATGGACTTGTTGTCAGGTATAAGGAATACACAATCAAGCTTTTATATCACCCAGATCGTACATAGAATAAAAGTTATGCAGGGTCAAAGTAGCCTTGACCACCAGTTTTGTCAAAATCTGGAAAAAACCCAAAAACTTCATATGCGATTTTTCTGACATAGTTTGACAGTCCTTGTTATGTCATATGTGATGTTGTTGTTACTACTACGATGTTATGTAATGTGTAGCGACATGTTCTCTATAATGATCCAACCATTATATCACAAATAATATATATCTTTGGAAGCTTCTGATGATCTAAATATAAGATTTTTAAATACATTCTTCATTTTACGGAAAACTTAGGAAATGAAGAAAACGGCGATTATCATTTATTTTGGGGCTAATAACTCACTGCTTTAATGTTGTTTAGGCATGATGTTTGTTTGTAAGTGTAGTATTACATTAATACTACATGTTTATAACTTAAAGCAGCCTAGAAACCCTTGGGATCACAGATAAAAATGTGGTCAAAGTTGCTAACTTGTTAATTGACATGAGTTTCTGGAAATGCTCAAGAACACCTATATGACAGTTACGTCATTTATAGGGCCCCCTTTAGCGACATTTAATTTCGAAAATTAATTATTTTTATTAAATAAATTGAATTAAATGGTTTTTAATTATTAAAAATACATAATAAATTCTGAAAAATTATTTAAAGTCTGAAAAATAGTTTTTAATTATTTTAAGTATATTTCATAAATATTTAATATTTTTAGAATATAAATGTTATTTAATTTATTTAATTATAATGTTAAATAAATTATTTAAAAATAATTTTAATACATGAAAAATCATGAAAATTATTATTATAGTATAAGAAAATATTTTAAGTTATTTTTAGTAAATTTTAATATTTTAGGATGAATTTCATTAATTAATTAATATTAATGATAATTAGTTTATTTAATAACTATATTAAATAAATTATGGAAAAAAGAATTAATGATTTATAAATCATATAAAAATGATTTAAGTGTTATAAAAATATTTTAAGTTATAAAATATAATTTTTGATATTTTTCATGAAAATATTAATATTTTAATATTAAAAGCAATTATCGGATAATGGATTTAAGTGTTTAAAAATCATATAAATATGATTTTAAGGTATTAAAAATACTTTGATATATTATAAGTATATTATAATATTATGCCATATATTTCATTAATATTTGATAAGAAATAAATATTAATGATAAAAGAATTAAGTGATATTTAATTCATTTAAATACGATATTAATGATTGAAAATTCATGATAAATGATAATAATTATTTAAAAATTATTACGAGCTTATGAAAATTATTTTGAATGATACTAAAATTATTTAAGTTAATTGTTAAGTGTTAGGCAGAGTTTAATTGAACTTAAACTCAAAATTTTGTCTGACTAAACCGTCGGGATGTCAGATTTGTGGCGGGTTCGATTAGACTGCAATAGTTTGACTTGATACCGAGTCCTATGTGTGTTGTAGACTGATAGGGTTATGTTTTATGTTTTATGTGTTTAAGTTATTCTATATATATCTATATATATAATAGTATTATATTGTGATGATATTATTCTAATATTGGAGATCTATATTACTAATATTAGGTCTTCGGATAAAGCGTTATAAATTGCATAGCAGTAATCAATGGTCCAGGCAAGTTTGTTTTTACTTAACTCTACTAAGAGTTGTTTCATTCAGATATGCTTATGGGTAATCATTGCTGATTACCATTGTAGAATTATACTCTGTACATATTACATGTATAAGTCAGGTATGAAAGGCTGATCACCTTCATTACCCTTCGGTCCAGATATATTTATTCATGTTATATACTTGTCCAGTTATAAAATTTGTTCCTGCTAGTTCGCAATTATATTGTTGAATTTAGCCAGCTTATTATTCAGATTCTTTCAATCATGATATATTGTTAAATTATTGAACTTAAACTTGTTGGGCAATCTTATGCTCACCCTTGCTATATCATGATAAACATTGCAGATTAAGACGAATACGTTGGATACAAGGAAAGGTCAAAGACGGTTCCAGCTTTAGTTGACATGTGCGATTAGATTTGTAATAGTATTGTATGACGATAATGTTATGTATTAGACAAGTGATGAATTGTGTATAAGTTAAGGTTACTCGACCTTGGGGAATAGTGCGTAAAGTTATTGTATAAACAGTTTATGTTTATATCTTCCGCAAATAGTAATAGTTGTATAGAATGATCGAATCGGATCCGCGGTGATTCGGGGCTCTCACATTAACCACGGTGTTGAATACTCTATTTATCTCTTTCATCTTCATTCTCGTTTCCTGTGCGTCTTTCACTGCTATCCCGGCTCGTTGAAACACTTCATCATATGTGTCCTCGGCCCTTGCCCTCTTCGTAGCTTCTTCCCTTAGCTTATTCTTTAATTCAGTGACCTCCTTGATCAGTTGTTCTTTCTCTCCTTCAGTCTGTTCTAGCTTCTCCTCGACATTAGTCAGTCGTTCCTCACGATCTTGGATCTCATATTCTTTTTGTGTCATTGTAGTCTGTTGTTCAGCACCTATCTCTTGCAATTCCTCGACTGTATCCTGAAGTTCCACGTTATGGCCGTAGACTTCATCGTAAATTCGAGCAGCTATCGAGGTTTGTGGAGTCTCCTCCTCCTCGTCCTCGTCATCCTCATCCTCCTGTGGCAACTCAACGGGATCCTCCTCATCCGTCTCCACATCATCATCCTCATCTTCAACCACTGTGACCAACGGGGCTAACTCCCGTGGCAGTAGTTGTTCCCAAATAACATTAATGTCGCGAGGCTCCTCCTCTATAGGCATCTGAGGTCCTCCCTCCCTAGCCTAACCGAATTCTCTGACATTAGTCATCCTGACAACAAAATTTTAATGTTCAATTATTAATCATTACTACTCAACACTCACGAGCACATAAGTTATAAACACATAATCACAAAAGTGTTTTATTATTTCTTCCTTAAAACCCGATAAGAGTTAATCACCACTATCTTTTCAAAGGTTACTTCCTAAGGCTTTTCCCCACCTAAGGTTCATAACCTAAAGCTTTGATACCAACTTGTGACACCCCCAAATCCCGGTACTTCATTACCTCAAGATTTGGTGTTCACGTAATCAAAATATTCATATCTAACTACTCAATCATAATAAATTGAATAATAAAACCTGCCCATACAGGATTACATTAATAAAAACATTATCTCCCAGGTTCTCTAACCTTTAATACAATCATTCAAGTGCGGAAATTAAATTATTACATCACATCATTATTAAAAGTTTATCATCATAACGATAAAACAAAATTACAAGTCTTCATCACTTGTACATTTTTCCCCTTCCTTTGCTAGTTGTAGGTTTATCTACCTTCTCAATCATAGCTGCAATAAGTGTATAAATATGCAAGAGTGAGCAAACAAAGCTCACTTGAAATAAGAATAAATATCTTTACATCATTTGCCAAATAATAGGCTCAATAGAACTGAATGATATGTTCTATTAACATTACAACATTTGCCAATTCATAGGCTCAATAGAATGAATGATTTTGTTCTATTAACATTCTTAAATATACTACTGAGGGTCAAATGACCCGAACCATGTTCCACAGTTATAAGTAATCTTTCAATTTTAACTTTAACAAATATATATATGACTATAAGGACTCCACGCATTTTAGGGGATCAATCATTAAGTACAATGTATTGTGCACAACCATTTCAACGCTAAGCGTAAACCCCTAAACAAAGTGTTGTTCATCTCAGTATTTAGAGTACAAGTCTGCACCAAAGAAAGTTTGGTTTGGATAAGCTTTCAAGGGTAATTGAAGTTTAATAATCATCAACTAGGGAACTAGTTGACTCAACAACGCTTGATAACGCAACAATTGTTTAATAACAACATAATTTAGAACATTTGAGAATCATAAATGAACTGATTCCACTTATTAAACTCATGCTTGAAATAACTATAGATCATAAGCATTCAATAAAATGAATAAAATGGTTAACCTTTGTTTGAACAGTAAAATAAGCTAAGGTTCGAGTCTTATAACATTAGAAATGAAATTCCTGAATGTACATTTAACTGATAGCAAGCTGGAAACTAAAAACTTGCCTAATAATGTATTAACTCATGCAAAGAATTAAAACAGTTCAATAATAGAGATGAGAGTTCAAAACTACGTTCAATATACAATAATAGAACTTAAGAAACTTGCTTAACTGTAAACAAGTTAGAATGAATAAATCAATAAGAATTTCCAATAACATTAGAGTTAGAGTTTGCTAGAATGAATTTTAAGACAATTGATTTATTCAATAACAGTTAAGATAAAAAGTTTGCTCAATCACAAGCATAAAGTTATACAATATGATAATAAACTAACTCAACGAAAATGTAGAGTTAGAAAACTTGCCTCGAGCGTAAGCTAAAATATTAAACTCACGTTCACCTATACACAGTATTAAAACCACAACATCTATTAGACATACTAATATTCACTTTTCAATATAAAACACATTACTAGCTAAACTTGTTATTTTAGCACAAGTCTTTAGCTACCATTTACATTTCAGAATTCCCAAGTGTTAATCATCACAACACTTAACTAACGTTCATTGTATAAACTAGGTTATCACATAACGCGTTTTTGATTTACTAATCATTTTTGCAACTTTGAATTCATAATACATATAACACAACTCTGTATTAGCCTTGTTGTTACATGTTGGACACATTACCATAACCTTTAGTTAAGCCAGAAAGAACGACCAAAGTCTGTAATTAGCGAGACTTTAGTGTATGCGGAAATAGGCATCAAGCGCGGCGCGCGCCAGATTTTATCTTTGGGGATGCGAGTGTGCCGCTACCACGCTTTAAGCTGGTGTGGCATGTATGACGTCTGTAACTTCGTTTTTGCGCATGAGCTTGACACTTTTCTTAAGCCAACTAGCACAAATTTTACCCACCAAACAGTGATAATAACATGTAAGATAAATATAACAGTATCATAAACACGTTTGCTAACATTTATAACCAATTAGCACAATTTATCAACAACTAAAACTATTTTAATTCATCAATTTTCATGTTTTCATACAAAAACTCAATTTTTGATATTCATTCTAAAAATCATCACTATGAATTCATTAGTTGGCCAAATCATCTCATTCAAATTACATTATATCCGTATCTCAATGAACTAACATATATAAGCTTCAATTTATAATTTCACATACTAATTAGTCATTAGAATTGATATTTTTCATGAACATATGAAAATTTCATATACTGTCAAAATTTCTACTGTCAAAAATGAAATTAGCATCCAATTGTTGTTTAATCATAATCTCTAATCATAACTATATCTAATTACCATTCAACAGATTATATAACCACAATTCATAGAAAACTAGAATTCACAGATTTTGAAACTTCATGCCGTAAACTCATCCATACATATACGTATATATATAATATGGAGATTATGGAGAATTACCTTCAATTAGCTTGCACAACCTTGCTAAACACTGAACTTGCTGTGAAAATTCTTAAGACTCCTCTCCAATTCTCTCTCAAGTTCTCTAAACTTCTTAGTTTTCTTCTCTTAGGCTTAGACTAGACAACTAACAAGTATGCGTAAAAATAAAACTGATATAATACTAATACATATAGTTATTAGGATATCGGTTATAAAAATAATGTATAAGTTATAATTATATTATATTTATTATATTATTTATTTTATTTAATTTAAAAAAACTAGAAATCCCAAAAGCCATAAGGCTTGTTTGGCAAAACCCTTTAAATATTAAAGAATTAATATATTAAGCCTTGTTTTGGCAAAAACTAAATTAAATCATTTTAATTTATTTTAATAACTCCTTATAATATAGTTATTTGTCACACTATATTTAATCAAGCTTTCATATTTATTTTAATTAATTCAAAACACAATTAATTAAATAAATCCTTTAATCACATAACACAATACAAATAATTAACCATTAAATTGAAATATCAATATAATAATCATTTCCTTAATTCATCAATTATTTATTTAACAAATAATTCTCCAAATAAAATTAAATCAATTAAACAAATATTTATTCAATGATAATCACATCCATTAAATATTTATATAAATCAATAAATATTTAATATTACATTTAAAATTCTAGAATGTTACAGTTTAGGTAATGTGGGTGTTCATGTGTATTCTATCAACTGTGGATTATATATGATATGGGTATGGTACAATGAGAGATGGCTATACTTTACTTTTTTGTTCTCGACTAACAATCCGGTATAATTACTTTGGCTTAACATGAAGTGTGTTGATTCAAATAAGTCAATAGATGAAATTGTTATCTCAAGTCTTCATTATCTAGTCTTACTCTAGGAATAGTTAGGTTTATTTAATTTCACAGTTAACATTTATAAATATCAAATCAATCGTTTAAATAAGACTGAAATGGTTACGGGTTAGTGCTTAGTGAACTTTATTAGTTAATTTTTCGTGGGAACGATACTTTATTTACTCTTTATTACTTGTTGACCGTGTATACTTGCACGCATATATTGATCGGTAAAACGACCAACAAGTACGAAAATGTACCAGGATATCAGACATCATTTCTGTTGGTCGAATATGAAAAAGGATGTTGCTGAATGTGTGCCGAAATGCTTAACATGTTAGAAAGTTAAAGTTGAACATCAAAGGCTAAGCGGATTGCTGCAACCGTTAGAGATACCGGAATGGAAATGGGAGAATATCACAATGGATTTTTTGTTAGGTCTTCCAACGACTCAGCAAGGTTACGATGCAATCTGGGTGATTGTCGATCGATTGATAAAGTCGAAACACTTTTTGCCAATCAAGATTAGATTTAACCTAGATCGGTTGGCAAATCTGTACATGAAGGAAATTGTTTCAAGACACGGTGTCCCGGTGTCCATTGTATCATATAGAGATCCACGTTTTACATTAAATTTTTGGGAACGACTACAGGAATATTTGGGGACGCTATTGAGAATGAGCACATCGTATCATCCTCAAATAGACGAACAAAGTGAGAGAACAATCCAGACATTAGAGGATATGCTCAAAGCATTTATTATGGATTTTAAAGGGAATTGGGATGACCATCTACCATTAGTTGAATTTTCTTATAATAGCAGTTATCACGCAAGTATTGGCATGTTGCCTTACGAAGTGTTGTATGGCAGGAAATGTAGAACTACGTTATGTTGGGACGAAGTAGGTGAACGACATCTGTTAGGTCCATTAGTGAAACAAACTGTTGAGATCATCAAGGTGATTCTGGCGAGATTGATAGCTGCACAGGATAGGCAAAAGAAATATACCGATGAACACCGACAGAATCGGGAATTTGATGTCGGTAGTTTTGTTTTTTTAAAAGTGTCTCCCTGGAAATATAAAATCCGGTTTGGTAAAAAGGGAAAACTAAGCCCAAGGTTTATAGGACCTTTTGAAGTGTTACGACTAGTTGGTGAAGTGGCGTATGAGGTAGCTATACCTCTGGAACTATAACATTTTCCATGCCTCGATGTTAAGGCCATATAAGCCCGATTATAAGCAAGCTATAGAATATGAACCATTACAGCTTGAAAAAGACTTGTCTTATAAAGAAGTCCATGTTCAGATAGTTGATAGGAAAGAGCAGGTTCTCAGAAATAAAGTGATACCTTCAGTTAATGTAATTTGGAGGAACCACAATGCTAAAGAAGCTACGTGGGAACTTGAAGATGTTGTAATGAAAAATTTCCCTCAGTTGTTTGCTTAATTTTGTATAGCGATTCTGGGGATAGAATCTTGTTAAGGAGGAAAGAATGTAATGAATGAAATTATTGAGTTGTGATTCTGAGGACAGAATCCTTTTAAGGAGGGAAAGATGTAACGAACGAAGTTTTTTATGTAATTTAAAAATATTTATTGAATTAAATAAATATTTTAATTGATTTAGTTATTGAGATAAATAAATAATTGATGAAATTTTGGTGTAATAATTTAGTTAAAATGTGTTATAATCACTAAATTTATGAATGGTAATTTTATGGTTTGAAGATTTAATTTAATGAGATAATTAAATTAAATAAATTATTAATAATTATAATGTCATTCTTATTTGATTTAATATTTAAATTAGAGAGGTTAAATAAAATTATAATTTAAATTATAATTATACAACTAATGTTAATTTGAGTTATGAATTTAATTAAATTAGATATGTAATAATTTGTTAAGTATAAGTATAATTATAATGAAAATTATAATTGTAAGATAAATGTAAAAATTTGACTTAATTAAATTAACTAAATAATGGGTGTGACATAAAAACTATATAATATAAGTATTATAAAAATAAATTAAAAGGGGGGGGTTAGTGTGTAGCCAAACATAGCCTTATGGCCTTTGGCATATAACAACTTACGTAACTTTTGGTTTCTGTACCTGATGCGTAGTGGCTATATCAGTTTATTTTATATTACATATTATTCCTAAAGCTAATAAAGAACATAGGCCTAAATCAAACCCTTTGTATATAGGTGCAAACGATGCATAGCACTACTTTTAGATAATTGCACATAGTCCTAATAAACACACACACATAAGCCGATAATTATGGAAATTGAAAAGTTGTGGTAACCGTGTTTTCACGAAAGTCGGGGGGTGCCTAACACCTTCCCCTCGCTTAATCAATCCCTCGAACTCTATGAATCTTTGTTTCCAAGGCATGTTAAACAGAGTCCAACCATTGGGCCTTTGTGTAATCCTTTTCAAATTCGGTTGATTTGGTACAACCATTTCAAGTCTACCAACTGGCAACTCTGATTTTCAAATCGTCGACAATTATATGCCGGACCTTTTTCAAACTCGCATTTTCAAACAAAACTCAATAAAATAGAGAGAAAAAAAAAGGTATGAACATAAATAGGGATAAAAATTTCCCGACGTCGACAACCTTTCTTAGCTACAGTGTAACGCCCCAGAAAATCGAACCTTTTGTAAATACTTTATAATGAATAAAATAATATTATTTGTTATTATTATGTGTTAGTAAGATGAATGTCGTTCTATAACCTAGAAACGTCGGAATGTCGTAGTATTTTAACTACGTGAAAGAATTAAAGTGTTTGAATTTCCAAGAAGAAAATAAAAGCTTTCTGAGAAATTTTCCAAAAAACACTATTCATCGTTTTCCGCTCGAGAATTATTTTTGGACTTCCGAGAAATACGTAACGTTATAATATCAAGGTGAGAGGGATTATGTAATAATAATTCAAGTATGGAAAACACAATATTTTGCATGCGGACTTATTTTTAGTATGTTAGGAAATCAAGTGTTAAGAATTTAACGTAGTGATCATATGATACGTATGTATTGTACGAGTAAATGAATACGAGTATAATATGATGTATTATACGAGTATGTATGAATAATGGAATAGCGTATATTATGATTTAGTATACGAGTTAGAATATGAGAATTATATGTATAGTATAGGTGTAACAATCCGAATTTTAAATTATAATTTTAAATATTTATTGAATTATATAAATATTTAATGGATGTGTTTATTGTTGAATAAATATTTAATTTGATCTAACTTGATTGGTTAATTAATTGTTAAGTAAATAATTAAGGAGTTAAAAAAATGAATTGTTATGAGATAATATACTAATTTAATTAAATAATTAAGTTAGAAAGTTTATAATGATTAAGTGAATTATTATATTTTAATGTGAATTTGTAATTAAAATGATGTGTTAGTTGATTAAATAAAGTTATAATTATAAAAAAATTATAATTATGTGATATTGATTTATGTGTAAAGTAATTTAATAAATTGTTATTAGAATTAATTAAATTGGTTATTAAAATTTAATTAAATAAAAGTGTGACAAATAACCTTACTATAAAGGAGTTATTGAAATAAATTACGGTTTTTGACAAACAAGGCTTAATGCATATTAAGTCTTTAATCTAATTGTGTTTTACCAAATAAGGTATAAGGATTAATTGATTTATTTTAATTATGTTTACCAAACAAGGTGTAAGATTTAATGGGTTATTTTTAATTAGCTAGCCAAACAAGCCTTATGGCTTTTGATTTTCAAAAACATAGATAACTGATATCAGTTATATCTATATTTATATTATATAATTAATATATATTTTTACCATACATTATTTTTTTGTTAGTATGTAAGTTAGAAGGTAGGAAGAAAGACTCAGAAGAAAGAAAAAGAGGAAAAGAAGAAATTGAGAGAAAACTTGAGAGAATCCTAGAGAGGTTTTGAGAAAGGAATTGGGGAAAAGAAGTCTTGTTGATCAAAGGAAGAAAATTTTCATCTTCTAGCATACAAGGTATTATCTAAACTCTTTTATTTTTCAAAATCTTTAATGGTCTTCTCTTCCAAGAATTCTATGTAAAAATCTTTGTAGAAGATGAATTGTTTGTGTATATAGCTTTATATGATAATTGTGTGTTATAAGATTGTTTTCATAAGTTTATATATGAGAATAGATAAATTAATTCATGTATGTATGTAATTTTTGAAGAAACCCATATTACAGTGAGTTTATATGAATATGTATGAATATGGCTTAGTTTAAAGGTAAAATTAAGGTTTTAGTTGTTGTTTAAATTATAAATTAACTATTGAATTGAAAAAGGATGAATAAACATAAACAAAGTATTTTTAATTAATTGTTTTGGTTTAAAAACAAAGTTACAGTGATGATTTTCACTGAAAATGTCAAAAATAGAGTTTTTTTTTTATCAAAAACAGTGAAATTGGGTGTTGTAAATTCGATATTTATGTTATTATATGAGTAAAATCATGTGTAGGAGTCTTTAAATTATGTTTCTATGAAGTCTCTGTAAGTATTACATGTTAATTAGGTTGTTAAAAAGTAGATTGTAGGCCAATTTGGCTTTTGTTCATCTTGTTGTTGTCGAAATTTGTCGCCGAGAAGCTGGAGTTCGTAATGTTACTGACCCAACAGCTTTAAGTTTCAGCCATATGCATGCGCCATCGCCACACCGCACCGCCATCTATTGGCACGTGTCTCGCGCGCTCATTGGGCTTAAGCGTCTTGTTGCCAAATAATTAATAATATAAGCGTGGGCAGAGTAGCGCGAGTTAGCAGAATGGTCAGACATTGTGATTTATTTACACAAAGTCTAAAAAAGTTGTTATGTTAAGTAGGACTGTTAAGTTATGATTTCAATATTTCTATATTAAGAATGAGCATGTTATTAACGATTAACTAGTTTTATTACTAATGTAATTTGATTATGTGATTAAAAATTAAATCTTACATGGTGAATGTACTTAGTTATGTATATAATGTGGTAGTGACTAATTATGTCATGATGACATATATATATATATATATATAGGGTATTGTGATTCGAGTTGTTACGGTTTAGCCTACAAGCAAGGCAAGTTCTCTAAATCTATTGTTTCATTGAGCAAGTTATTGTTTCTAATTCGAATTACATTACGCAAGTTTTCTAAACCTTATTTTGATGTTGAACAAGTTATTCTTGTCTTTAACTTGTTAATTAGCATGCAAGTTTATATAATCTGATATATTAATGTTGAATAACTTTTATTGCTCAAATTGCTATTCATTATGCATGCTTGATATTCAATTCTAAATAACCTTGGCTTAATATTGTTCAAGCAAGGTATGTTATAGTTATTTAATAGTTATGCTCTTATGTTATTCCTAAAGAATAACTTTAATATACAATGTTAATTCACTTATGATTTATTCTATAGCATAATGTGATTACCCTTTTATTCAACTAATCCTTAGTTGATGTTCGTTGAATTCCAAATTACCTTGAAATGTATCCAAACTAAACTTACTTTTAGTGCGGACTTGTAATCTAAATCTTTGAGATGAACAACCCTATTATTAGGGGTTTACGCTTAGCGTTGAAATGTTTGTGCACAATACATTGTACGAAGGGCTTATCCCCCTAAGTACGTGGAGTCCTTATAATCTTATGACTGTTAAAGTTTAAGTTGAAAGAGTACTTATAACTGTGGACATGGTTCGTGGTCATTAGAACCTCAGTTGTATATTTCAGAATGTTAATAGAACATATTGTTCAGTTCTATTGAGGCTATTATTTGGCAGTTGTTTTAAAGATTTTATGCATTGTTATTTCAAGTGAGCTTTGTTTGCTCACTCTTGCTTATATAACTAATATAGCTAAGGATGAGAAGGTCGATGTACCTAGCACCAGTAAGGGAAAGGGAAAGATGAACAAGTACTGAAGACTCGTAATCATTTGATATTTTAGTATCAGACTTTAGTTTAAACGAATTGTAATGAAGTTATTTATTTTTCGCATTTGAATGATTGTATGTAAAGGTTAGATAACCTGGGAGATTTTATTTATGTAATCCCTTAATGGGAAGGTTTATTATTCAATTTTATTATGATTGTGTAGTTAGATATGAATGTTTTGATTTAGTGAACACCAAATCTTGAGGTAATGAAGTACCGGGATTTGAGGGTGTCACAAATTGGTATCAAAGCCCTAGGTTATGAACCTTAGGGGGGAAGCCTTAGGAAGTAACCTTTGAAAATATAGTGATGATAAACTCTTGTCGAGTTGTAAGGAAGAACTAATAAAACACTTATGTGCTCGTAATTGTCGAGTAATAATGATTAATAATTAAAACTTAAAATTTTGTTGTCAGGATGACTAATGTCGAAGAATCCAGTCAAGCTAGGGAGGAAAGACCTCAGATGCCTAGAGAAGAGGAGTCTCATGACATTCAATTGGTTTGGGAACAACTACTTCCACGGGAATCAGCCCCATTAGTCACAGTAGTTGAAGATGAGGATGATGACGTGGAAACGGATGAGGAGGATCTCGTTGAGCTGCCACAGTCGAATGAGGATGACGAGGAAGAGGAGGTGGACGAAGAGATTCCATTGAACTCGATTGCCGCTCGTATGTATGATGAAGTCTACGACCGCAACGTGGAACTTCAGGACAGCGTTGAGGAGTTGCAGGAGATAGTAGCTGAACAACAGATCTAGATGGCACAAAAGAACGACGAGATCTATGAATCGAGATGAACATTTGACTAATGTCGAAGAGAAGCTGGTACACTCTGAAGGAATGAATGAACAACTGATCGAGGTGATCACAGAATTGAAGAACAAGCTGAAGGAAGAAGATACTAAGAGGGCAAGAGCTGAAGACGCGTACGAGGAAGCTTATCAACGAACTGGGATAGCAGTAAAAGACGCACAAGCAAAGAAGATGAAGATGGAGGAGATGGATAAATTTTTTAAAACTGTGATTAATCGAGCTCAAGATCGGGTCATGGGTTATCCGATTCAGTTCGAGACTTTGCCATCGTACGTGTTAGATCGCCGAACAATGTTCCGGATTATGGAAGAAGAGCGTCGAAAGGCTACGGAGTATCTTAGTAAGACATTATAAGGAATGTATACGATTAATAAAATGTTAAATAAAATGTAAATCCCAAGCGTTATGTTACCTATGTGATATGATAATGATGTTATCCTGAAACTTTTGTAGTTCAGGAAAGTAATGTAAATAGCAGTGATGTTATTGTTTTATATTTTCAAAGAGATTTTGAATAAATAAAAGTTATTATTTAATTCAAATTGTTATGTGTTGTGTGATTATGTCTTTTATAGAGGCAAGTTAAGTAGAAAATACTTAAAGAAGTTGAGTAATAATCTAATGAGTGTATATTTTAATAAAAAAATGCCTCCAAGACATCAACCCCCCACGACAGAGAACCACTGAAGGAACCAATAACGACAATGTTAATGCTAACCCCGTCCAACAGCTAGTAACTTTACTGACGGGTGCATTGCAAAATCAACCACAGAACCAAGGTACAACGTTTAAGGATTTCAAGTCGTTTGGACCACCTGAATTTCGTGGGTCCATGAATCCAGTTGAGGTACAGACCTGGATTATGGAAATAGAGAAGGTATTCGATGTTGCGAGAGTAGGGGAGGATCAGAAGACTACTTTTGTAACATTCATGTTGAAAGCAGAGGCTAGTCATTGGTGGCAGGCCAATAAAACTCGGGAAGGACAAGGGGTGATGACCTGGGATAGGTTTAAGGAGATATTCTTCGAGACCTATTTCCTAGAGAGTTCGAAGAGTCAGCTAGAAGTGCAATTTTTAGAACTGAAGCAGGGAACGATGACGGTGTCAGAATATGCCGCGAAATTCAACGAGTTGGCAAGGTTTGCGCCATACCAAGTTAGCACAGACAAACGCAATGCGAAGAGGTTTGAACAGGGACTAAAGTCCTGGTTGTATAGTAGGGTCTCCATGTTCTAGTTGAAGACGTTTGTAGCGGTAATGGAGAAAGCAATACTCGCTGAAGGTGGAGGCGATGCAGTAACAAAATTCAATCAGGAACAGAAGAAGAAGAAGAAGAAGAAGAATGAAGTGGAGATTAAGAATGGAGGTGGTAGTGGTGGAAACGGCAACAACAATTTGAAGAGGAAATGGAATGGGAATGTGGGTGCTGGAAACCAGCAGGGTAACAAGCAAAATAAGAAGTTTGAAGCATGTACTACATGCGGGAAAATTCATAAGGGTGTATGCTTATTGGGGAAACGAGTATGCTTCAACTGTGGCCAGGATGGTCACATCGCCCCAATTTGCACTCAACCTAATAAGAACGTTTGCTTCACGTGCAGGTCCAAGGATCACTTTGAAAGTAGTATGCACACAAGCCAATCATGTTTGATGATAAAGCATATACTTTGTAACAATCTTATTCATTTATTAATAAAAAGTATTAATTTATTAAAGGCTTTTAATTATCTACATGATGCTGTTTTATAATATGTGATAAACCCATAGTTTTAAGCAATGCTTTTAGAATAATGATGATGATCATTTTAATGAGATCTAAATTCTTAGAAAGCTTAAAACTAAAATAGTTCCCAATCATTGGATTACTAAATTGGGGATTAGTGAATCCGGATAGATTGGTACATATGTTGCTTGCTCATTGGATGGGGATGATTGATCTCATGATCATTTGTGTGGAGACACTAAAGCAAGTATGTAGGTACTTATTAGAGAATAAGTTCACTGAACGTGGCTCGCTAAGGAATACCTAATGGAGTTTTATTTGCATGTCAATAGGAATTCCTGTAGTGATAGTAGTACAAGTAATCCTTGGACTTGAGATCATCATAGTATCTTGTGTATGATGAGTTATATTTTGACTTATTCCTTAAGACCCTTAGGGTATATCAAAGGGTATGCTTGGGTATAATAAGTTGTACATGGAGATAATGTATGATCAATAAAGAATCTACCACTTCTAATAAAGAAGAGAAATGTCTATGTGATTCGATAAATGACAACCCAAAGAGTCCTTGGGCGAAGGCGAATGAAATTAGAAAGGAGTTTCTAATTTGCATTATTTGGAGTTGTGCATTTAAGGATCGAAATACATATAATTAAATAAAATAAGACTTGACAAATAATTCCATGTCTTATATTTAATTGGGACATTGTATGGTGGAAGGATTGAATTATGCAGTAACTATTTACTCAAAGGTTCTTTAATGATTAATGTTGAAATCTATATTATCCGGAAAGTCGTTGATCGCTAGGAGGCTTATCCCTATTGTAGAATAAATATTATTTATTTAAATAAATTAATTGTTTAATTTATTTATTTAAATAAGATTAGAATTGTTCTAATTGATTTATTCATAACCTGGGTTTAATATGGAGAACCTAAAGGGCCACACCATAAAAGGAAGAATAATTATTTAAGAAGTTAATGGCATAATCGTAATAATATGTTATGTATATTTAATTTAATCTATGGTGATAGAATAAATTAAATAGCTTAATATTTATTATTTAATATTTTATAAATATTAAATATAAATTAATAAGATGAGTCTTATTAATATTATTACAATTATTATTATTTTAATTTCTAAAAGAGTTTAGGAATTAATTTAATATAAGTACTCTCATTTATTCCTAATTGGATTAAGAAGAAAAATTAGTTAAAGGAGTTTAATTAATTATCCCTAATAAGATTAGGGAGCTTAATTAATTAAAAGAATTTAATTAATTAAAGAAATCTCAATTCCTTAATTGTTAAGGTGGGTTGCCCACATCTAAAAATAAGAGAGTCTTATTATGGGTAAAGGGGTTGTTGACTTTTCGACAACTACGTAATAATTCCAATTTGTTGGAAATCGCGCCTTTTCTATAGAGATAGGAAAACTAGGGTTTGAGCTAATACCCTTCTTCTTGAATTTTCTTCTTCCTTGGTGGATCACCTCAGAGGCCAAACATATGGGTGGCTAACGTTGATCAAAGGAAGGAACAAAACCCCGGTGGATTCAAGTTGAGCGAAAGGATTTGGAGGTGAACTTGTACACGAGGAAGCTCGATCTTCAAGGGTATGATTTTATTCTTTATCTTTTCGTTTAATTAATAATTGTGCATAAAGGGTGATCAAGGGTATATGGTTTGTAAATTTTAAACTCTTATTTTTACACGCTTCGCTTAATTTTTGCAATTTGATGATTGCGTTCTTGAATATTACAAACCTAATGATTGGCATCGAGCCAAACCTTTATGCGAATTATTAATTGTTTTAATTTAATATCTATATTGATATGTGTTTAGAACAATTTAATTGGGCATAATTTTATTGTATAAAATTTAAAATAAAATAAAAAAAAAACGTCGCGCTAGTTTTTTTTCTTCATGTTAATGATTTTTTTTTTGTTTTCCGATGTATGTGATGTAATTACATTAAGGAAATCAGATGGTGGCCACTTGATTTCTGATCCGTGAGTCACATGGCAATAAGATCTCACATGAATGCTTTAAAAAAAAAAAAAAAAAAAAAAAAAAAAAAAAACCGGACATGCTTGAGGCACGGAAATCGAGGCAAGGATTTAGCAGCCAAAATAAAAAAAAATATACGGACTCAAATTTTTTTTTTGAAGCAATAGTGCACGGTTTTATATAATATATATATATATATATATTGATTATTATATTATATATATATAATAGTTATATATATATATACTATATATATATATTATTCTTAATTATTTTATAATTAAAATAAAATGTTAATTTTAATTTTAAAATAAAAGGTTTATTTTAATATTAAAATATAAAGTTTATTTTAATTTTAAAATTAAATTTCATGCTAACTAATTAGAGTTGGAATTGGATTCCATGATAACTAATTGGAGTTGAAATTGGATTTTATTTTTCCTAAAATAAATGAGTTTATTTGTGAATAGGGAAGTAAATCCATCTTTCCTTAAATAAAGGAGTTTGTTTAGATATGAAATAAGATTTCATATTATTCAAAATAAAATAGTTTATTTGTGAATAGGAAAGAGAATCCATGTTTCCTTAAATAAAGGAGTTTATTTAAATATGAAATAAGATTTCATATTATTCAAAATAAAGGAGTTTATTTGTGAATAGGAAAGATAATCCGTGTTTTTCTTTAATAATTTTTTTATATGGAATTGGATTCCATAATTAATTAAAATAAAGGAGTTTATTTTGATTAAAATTTTGATTAAAATAAAATAGTTTATTTTATTCAAAATTGAATAAATTAAAATAAAATAGTTTTATTTTGATTTAAATTTTGATTAAAATAAAGGAGTTTATTTTGATTCAAAATTAGATTTTATACTAACTAAATTTGCCCATTAAATGATATCAATATATATATTAAATATTTATTATTCATGAGATGAATGTTATTTATTGATGCATATGGTGATGTGTATGATAATAAATGGGATTGATTATGGACTATTGACCAATATGATTGGATTTTATTTTAGTTGGATGCATGAATGTATGGGTTTTATTAAATGGGATCTGCGTACTTCGTCTTCTCTAATTTTTCTTAATGTAAATTCTATCTCCCTCCTATGTACTTCCCCTTGACTGCTGATCAAGGTTTCTATTTATTTTAAAATTGTTTTGTAATAGGAATAATTAGAATTATTTTGAAAAATTGGAGATCAAGGAGCAAGGAGCAAGGAGCGCTTGAAGACCCGTTTGTAATGGAGCCCGGGTTTAAATGTAATAGTTATATTTAAATATTATTTCTTGCACCCCTAGGGTTTGACCTTTTGGTTCACTTGGTGGCTCTAGTGAACCAAACTAGAATAAAAGTCCATAATCAATCCAAGTAGAATATAGTATTCTATATGTGCATGCTTATACTATATATATATTATATATTATGCAAACATGTTTCGCATGTTCATTAATATGACGTGTATTTTATATATATATATATATGTATAAATGCTTAAACAAGATGAGACAAATTAATAACAAACCCCTCAATTTTTATATTAAGTCCTAAGCGTTCAAAGATATTTGGAATATCGAACGTCGCCTTCTAGCATGATAAAATTAATAGAGTATTAAATATTTAATATGAGTGTGTTGTGTCACCACAAGGCAAGTATTAAGTATTTAAGATGTTAATTTATCACATTTGATGCTTATAAAGAAAATTGAACAATATTGTTTTGTTGTGTCACCACAAGGATGATATTTTTCTTTTTTGAATATATGGAGTGCTAGGTCGGACTTGTGACGCCCCCAAAATTAGGTATACGTCACCCATCTTGGGTCGCCACTTACATGGTACATAAATTCAAATACAACTTACTAATATAAGCATGTAGGTATAATACGACATAAAGCGTGAGTTTGAATACAAATATTGTCTACTAGATATTATACAAACTCAAAAGGAGTCCTCATTACAACTATTATCACACTATATTTCGAGAATAGTGAGGACTACTAATGCTATCCTCGGACCATTACTCCGTTCCCAGACTCGTCCCGGCTATGTTCTCATTTCACGAAGAAACGGTGAAAGAAAGAAAAGGTGAGCTCAACTAGCCCGATGAAATATTATGACTAAGATAATGCGAGAATAAATTATCATTAGCCTTCAACTTGCGATGTTAAAGCGATAAAATACAATAGACAACCGGTTTAAGCTGCGGCGGAATATGCAATCCATTAAAAGAGTCAAGTAGAAAATAAAAGTCTACTATCTTTTAGGTTTTAAAAGGTTTTCATCAATTTTTATCATTTGAGACTCGACAATAAATAAACCACCACATCTAATCATTCTGCATGTACCACGGTCGAGGATTTTCATCAAATTATCAATGGTTATGACTATACCAAGAATACACCCCTGGTCATAATCATACCAAAAACTATCCATCAACTGCATTACTGAGACCACTAAGGACTTTTGTCACATCATTTATATCAAGCCATGATTATCTTAGAATGATCCACGGTCATAATCATACTAAGTTCATCTATGCACGTAAGCCAAAGATAACATAATATAACATGAGGATGATGACAATGACATAATAATTCAATAAAACAAGTTCAAGAATTATTTAATCCATGAATTATTAACGTCAAATTGTCAACATAATGCTTGTTTTTGTAGAGTAAAATTCAAGAATAATCAGGAAGAATATTTCCATAAAAGATCTTTGGATGAAAGCGCAAATATCGAGGATATTCCACTAATTTCATGGAGTATAGAAGTCAAAGTTTTAACTTTTTGGGTATAATAAAGAATGGAATAACAAAAGAAATCACCGTGTATATGCGGTGCCGCATAGGCGAGTTATTCAGCGAGAATAATAAGCGGAACGAACGGTGGTGAAATTCACGCAAGCGGGATGTTCAACCAGAATAATAAAGATGGAACCGGATCCGGTGTAAAACACACGAGATAGGATATTCAAGAGAATGATAAAAAAGCGGAACCGGTCGGTGTAAAACACTGAGCGAGGATGTTCCAGAATAATAATAAAGCGGAACCGGTCCGGTGTAAAACACATGTATATGATATTTCAACAGAAGAATGATAAAGCGGAACCAGTCCGGTGTAAAACACTGACATGAGGATGTTCAGCGAATAATAAAGACAGAACCGTGTAGGTGTAAAACACATGACATGGGATGTTCCAACAGAATAATAGAAGAATGTCACCAAGTATAGGGTAAATGGCATATCTGAGTTATTCAACAGAATAAATAAGAATGGAATAACATAAGGATTTCACCAAGTATAGGGTATCTGGCGTATACACGGGTTATGTATAGGGTATGCCACTTTTTCGAGTTATTCCAATGAATAATAGTGAATGGAATAAATGAAGTTCTCTTCAAGAAGAAAGAATAACACCCCTACTAGTAAAAAAAAGGCTGAATATAGAAGTAGTGAAGTAGCGAGAATACTCTTCTTCTTTCTATATTTTCTCTCTATAGCTTCTTTCTATAATTTCTCTCTCTAGAGTTTCAATGAATTAAGTAAGAAAATAATGAAGGAATGAGCTTCTATTTATAAGAAAATGAAATGCATAGTAACTAATCCATGAAGCAGTCAGATTGATTTACTTTAATCGGCGGTCCATATTTAAAGAAAAATCTTTTAAATAAAATATAATATATTCTATTTATATAAAAACATTTTACTATGCAAACACTATGCAATACTATATGCAAAACACTATGCAACACTATGCATAATAAAATATAATATATTCTATTTATAGAATAACTTTAATAAAGTATTCTATTTTATATAAAAGATGTTTACATTTTATTACGTTAATAATCTGAATAAAACAAAGCGTCATTATCATTATAATAATTCATATTATTAATTGTGATAATGGAATCAAACCGTGAGTGACTTCTCACATAGGCATCGATAATCAATCACAGGTGTGCTACTTATGCAACCACACGTATTCTTTGTACTTTTACTACCGAGTAGTTCAGCGGTAACCACGGTAAAACTTCCATAGTTATTTCAATAAAATATTTTTGTCGTTTTCTCGATCCGAGCAATAATTACATTAATAGGGTCCACTGATGATTGGTAGTTATGCGAATATTCCTGCTAAACCGAATATTCCCAGAGCCAATCGAATATAATATAACCACTTGCATACTTTGCAAAATTTATAAATACTACCCACAACTATAATATTATCTCAAATTCATACCATAATATTAAAAAATTATTTTGACAAAATTTAAATCTTTATTGATAAAATCTGGGGTCTCTGATCTCCTCCTTATGGAATTTAGCCCTCGAAATTAGAAGTGCGATACTGATATGATAAAGAGATGAGGATACCTTAAATACCTTTATCGTTTAAAAATATTAAATTCATCTTTGAAATCGCCTTGGCTATTATTCATTAACAATTCATCTTTGCACTCACTGGGCTAAAAGATATACAATCGTAAAACCAATAATCTTTGAGGCAGCGACTTAATAGTATCACGACCACGAATTATCCATACCTTTGGCGCCAAGGATATTCGTGTTTTTAATCTGGTCATGATTATCCGAATAATCCTTGGTTATAATCATACCAAGTCTATCAATGCACTACTGACCAAAGATGACTTTTACCACATCCATGAATTAATATTTCATTCTTTGAGACTCATTTCAATAATTAATCCATATCATCGAATCATCCCCGCACTATTGGCCGAGGATATTCATTAGTATCACGACCACGAATTATCCATTACTACTGACCGAAGATAATCGTGTATTCATTAGTATCACGACCACAAATTATCCATGCACTACGACCAAAGATAGCTGTGTATTCATTAGTATCACGACCACAATTATCCATGCACTACGGCAAAGATAATCGTGTATTCATTAGTATCACGACCATAAATTATCCATGCACTACGGCGAAGATAATTGTGTATTCATTAGTATCACGACCACAAATTATCCATACACTACGGCCAAAGATAATTGTGTATTCATTAGTATCACGACCACAAATTATCCATGCACTACGACCAAAGATAATTGTGTTTTCAATTAAGTTATGATTATCAAGAACAATCCACTGGTCATAATCATACCAAGTCCATCTATACCTTCTGAGCCACGAGATGACTTTCAACATAATATAAACATGAGGATAATGATATAAAGAATCAATCAAATGAGATAAAGGATAAATATTAAACATTTATAATATAATTTATCCGAGATTCAAGAATATCCCCATGTTATCAATCACTTAATAATCTCATAATCTAATAACATTAATATTATAACAATATTTTAATCACTTCTTAAATTTATAAACAATTTTTCTCAATTGTTTACGCTTTACCATATAATGCATTTAATCATTCAAAATGCCATACTCATAAAATATCATCACCAATTATCAAATCCCTCATCAAAAAAAATATGCATATACTACTATATAGGATTCTCTAGCCATAAAATCCTATTTTCAACTTTGTTACTTCACATAACATATTTAACTCATATGTTCGTAACTAAACTATTTTCATGAAAAATACCAAATCAGTCCTCCCAAAAATATTTCTTTTCTGGGATTTAGCATAATATAGTCCCATAATGAAAATATATTTTTCTCGGAATTTTTAAAATTCATTTACTATTTTTTTAAAAATCAATTTCTAATTAATTTCTTAAGAAATTAGCTACCTCAAGTTTAACTCCAAAAATTCCCAAATCTTGGAAGGACCTTACACATGTTAACGTGAGCTTCTAGTTTAAATTTCATGGTCATGAATTATAGAACTGGGTTATAGCGTTTTAAATCGGAAAAACCTAAATATTGAAATAGTCATAACTTGCTCATTTTAAGTCGAGAATGAGCTCATTTTGGACAGGAGATACTTTATACCATATACCTTCATGTCCCAAAAGGCCAGAATTTTTCTCATAATTTAAGTGGCCGAAACAGCCCCTTAAAGTTTCTGGGCAGTAGCATTTTCGAAATTTACAGCTTTGGCCTCCTTTGCTAAAATCAGTCCACACAAAAATCTACAACACCTTTTCCAGTAATTCCACTTGGATTAGTTAGGTAACTCATAGATCTAACTCTAGGACTTGACCACATTCAAAAATTCAAAATATAATAAGAGATATGGTCAATTGAATTTCATGTTACGTTTTTCACCAAAATCGATTTTCAACTCTTTGTGATTTCTAAGAAACTTTCATGTTTTTACATACTAACCAACATAACTCATCATAAAACTTACTAATACCACGAATACCCATGATTTTCATTATTCCAATGCTTTTATTATGACTTTCATCATAAACCACATAAAGCTATTCATTTAGTTGAAGAAATATTTGAGGGTTTAAGAAATGGGTTTTTGTACTGGGGTCAATACAAAATTCGATTTCACGCTCTAAGTAGGCTAAGAAGTCTTCAAGAATACGCCAGAAATTTATTAATAATAGAAATATCATTCAAAAGCTGTGACTCTCATCCAAGACTTGGATAGTACATCACATTGATACCAAGCTGTGACTACATCCTTAACCTAGATAGCACCTCACAATGATACTTATAAACTTGCCATCTTCATTCACGACGGTCGCCTACTGAAAAAGTCGGTTTGGTGCATTCCACACAAAGAAGTTAACAACGAAAGGTTGGAGACTCTTTACTTATGGCTTGATATAATGATTGATTAACTTTAGGGTTTGGTTACTTTGAATTAAGTATAACGGGTTGGTTATGAATATAAAAGCTAACAACCTTACGAAAAACATGATGATTAGCTAACCAATTGATTCCTAAAAATCACATCAAAGGCAAGTATTTTCAAAAGATAAGATCGACGAGTAGCGTGAAAATGTTTATTTGAATCAACAAGATTTAAAAATAGTAGCGATGTGAAGGCTCCTACTAATGAAGTTTCAACCAATAAGTCAAAGTTTAACTTCTTGAGTCAAATTTAAGCGTTGACACAACTAGGTGAAATAAAAAGTGGGTAGGGCGGTATCTAACACGGTATAGACTTATGAGCTTATGATTAACTTACCGTGATAATTTTATTCGGGTTCCTCATCACGAGAAAAAAACGCTCTCTCTTAAACTCTAGGCTTTGGTTTATATGGGGATGACCTTTGGTGCCTCCATCCTAGTTGAATTTGTCTTGATGAAAGCGACAAAATCGAGCTAAGTGACCTTCTCTTCCACAATTATAACATTCTTTGAATGGTGATGGTATGATTCGGACTAATGTGTCCATCTCCTCGCATTTGAAGCATCTGATAGGTGGTCGTTCTCCTTCCTTAACAACAGCAGGTTTGGTCTTGACGTCTTTCCATCATTGTTGAGTCTCCTTTTCTTGAAATGTCCATTCTTATTATATTGGTACGATTACCACGAAGTGGTTACCATATCGGCTTTTTGATTCCTCCACGCTTGTTGTCACCGCTTCGATGACTACTCTCGCTAGTATTATAATTTTTTTGTTGGCTCTCTTTTAGTTGCGTTGACTCGTTATCGCGCTCCACTAAGCTGAGCCCTATTTACAACATCCCGAATAAAAAACACGGTTTATGAGAAATAAGATGTTGGCGTATCTACGGCTTCAAACCTCTTAAAAACATTCGCGCCATTCTCTCTTCATTATCCACCAAATGGGGAATATGAACCGTGATAACTCGCAAATTTTGCCTCGTGTTATTGCGACATGGTCATATTGTTTTGTTCAACTTGATAAACTCCACCTCCTTCATGTGGCGAATACTTTCGGGAAAGTATTTGTCGTTGAACGACTCTGGAACTTCTCCCAAGATATCTTGATACAACGGGTTGAGTACGTTTCTGGACCGATTCCCACCGATGTCTGCCTCTCGCGCATGACAATAAAAGGCGGCAAAAAGGAACCTTTTGCTCCTCGGAGCATCAAGACATCAAATATCTTGGTAATCTGCTTTATCCATGCTTCCGCGAAGTGGTTTTGGCTCTCCCTTAAACTCCGGTGGTCCCGGCTCCTTGAATTGTTTAGCGGTGACCGCTTGAGAGTTTCCGTGTTTCCACCTACGTTTTGGGCGTGGAGTCGCTTTACTTTGATGTTGCATGAATTCTAAAAACCTTTTAAGCGTCTGGTCGTCGTTAAATCGATTGATCGGTGTTGTTGTTTACGGGAGGATTATTGTCATCTGTTGCACATTGTCACGATTATTGATCCGTGGAGAATCAGCGGTCTCTCTGTGCTCCATTGCTATTCTCAACATTCTCGGATGCCATTTTAAAAACAACGCCACAAAATAAGGGTTAATTGACATGCATCATATTATCACTATACTCGGTGACCAATCAAATACCAAATAAACTTAGGTAGGTCATACTAGCGAAGGTATTCCCGTCTCTCCCCTCTAGTACTATTCTCACATCTTAGCAGGATCGTATATCCTAAGCTCGATACCAAGTTGTGGCGCCCCAAAATTAGGTATCGTCACCCATCTTGGGTCGCCACTTACATGGTACATAAATTCAAATACAACTTACTAATATAAGCGTAGGTATGCAATCGACATAAAGCGTGAGTTTGAATACAAATATTGTCTACTAGATATTATACAAACTCAAAAGGAGTCCTCATTACAACTATTATCACCTTTATTTCACAGAATAGTGAGGACTACTAATGCTTATCCTACGGACCATTACTCCGTTCCCAGGCTTTCGTCGGCTATGTTCTCATTTCTGAAGAAACGGTGAAAGAAAAGGTGAGCTCAACTAGCCCGATGAAGAAATATTATGACTAAGATAATGAGAATAAATTATCATTAGCCTTGTGATGTTAAAGCGATAAAATACAATAGACCACCGGTTTAAGCTGCGGTGAATATGCGATCCATTAAAAAGTCAAGTAGAAAATAAAGTCTACTATCTTTTAGGTTTTAAAAGTTTTCATCAATTTTATATTTGAGACTCGACAATAAATAAACCACCACATCTAATCATTCTGTACCACGGTCGAGGATTTTCATCAAATTATCAATGGTCATGACTATCTAGAATCACCTGGTCATAATCATACCAAAAACTATCCATCACTGCATTACAGGCCACTGAGGACTTTTGTCACATCATTTATATCAAGCCATGATTATACCGAATGATCACTGGTCATAATCATACTAAGTTCATCTATGCACGTAAGCCAAAGATAACATAATATAACATGAGGATGATGACAATGACATAATAATTCAATAAAACAAGTTCAAGAATTATTTAATCCATGAATTATTAACGTCCAAATTGTCGACATAATCTTTGTTTTGTAGAGTAAAATTCAAGAATGATCGGAAGAATATTTCCATAAAAAGATCTTTGGATGAAACATGAATATCGAGGATATTCCACTAATTTCATGGAGTATAGAAGTCAAAGTTTTAACCAATTTGGGTATAATAAAGAATGGAATAACAAAAGAAATCACCGTGTATGCGGTACTTGCATAGACGAGTTATTCAATAGAATAATAATAACGGAACCGGTCGGTGAAATTCACACCAACAGGATGTTCAAGCGAGAATAATAAAGATGGAACCGGATCCGGTGTAAAACACACGAGATAGGATATTCAGCGAGAATGATAAAAGCGGAACCGGTCCGGTGTAAAAACATGAGCAGGATGTTGTGAATAATAAAGACGGAACCAGTCCGGTGTAAAACAGAATATACATGATATTCCAGCGAGAATGATAAAAGCGGAACCGGTCCGGTGTAAAACACATGAGCGAGGATGTTCAACAGAATAATAAAGAGCGAAACCGAATGTAAAACACATGACAGGATGTGAATAATAGAAGAATGTCACCAAGTATAGGGTAAGCCAGCGTATCTGAGTTATTCCATGAGAATAAATAAGAATGGAATAACATAAGGATTTCACCAAGTATAGGGTATCTGGCGTATCTGAGGTTATGTATAGGGTATACCACTTTTTACGAGTTATTCAACAGAATAATAATGAATGGAATAATGAAGTTCTCTTGAAGAAGAAAGAATAACACCCTTACAAGTAAAAAAGGCTGAATATAGAAGTAGTGAAGTAGCGAGAATACTCTTCTTCTTTCTATAATTTTCTCTCTATAGCTTTCTTTACATAATTTCTCTCTCAGAGTTTCAATGAATTCGTAAGAAAATAATGAAGGAATGAGCTTATTTATAAGAAAATGAAATGCATAAGTAACTAATCCATGAGCGGTCCAGATTGATTTACTTTAATCGGCGGTCCATATTTAAAGAAAAATCTTTTAAATAAAATATAATATATTCTATTTATATAAAAACATTTTACTATGCAAACACTTTATGCAATACTATGCAAAACCTTATACTGAAAACACTACTACACTTTATGCGTAATAAAATATAATATATTCTATTTATAGAATAACTTTAATAAAGTATTCTATTTTATATAAAAGATGTTTACATTTTATTACGTTAATAATCTGAATAAAAAAAGCGTCATTATCATTATAATAATTCATATTATTAAATTGTGATAATGGAATCAAAATGAGTGACTTCTCACATAAGCATCGATAATCAATCTGGTGTCTTCTATGCAACCACACGTATTCTTTGTACTTTTACTACTAAAGGTAGTTCAGCGGTAACCACGGTAAAACTTCATAGTTATTTCAATAAAATATTTTTGTCGTTTTCTCTCAATCAAATGATAATTACATTATAGGGTCCACTGATGATTGAGTAGTTATACGAATATTCCTGCTAAACCGAATATTCCCGAGGCCAATCGAATATAATATAACCACTTGCATACTTTTGCAAAATTTATAAATACTACCCACAACTATAATATTATCTCAAATTCATACCATAATATTAAAAATTATTTTGACAAAATTTAAATCTTTATTGATAAAACGGGGTCTCACAATCTCCCTCCTTATGGAATTTAAGCCCTCGAAATTAGGGTGCGATACTGATATGATAAAGAGATGAGGATACCTTAAATACCTTTATCGTTTAAAAATATTAAATTCATCTTTGAAATCGCCGAAGCTATTCATTAACAATTCATCTTGCACTACTGGGCTAAAGATATACAAGCTATAAAACCAATAATCTTTGAGACAGCGACTTAATAGTATCACGACCACGAATTATCCATGCATTTTGGCCAAGGATATTCGTGTTTTTAATCTGATCGATGATTATCTTAGAATAATCCTTGGTTATAATCATACCAAGTCTATCAATGCACTCTGACAAAGATGACTTTTACCACATCCATGAATTAATATTTCATTCTTTGAGACTCATTTCAATAATTAATCCATATCATCGAATCATCCCGCACTATCTGGCCGAGGATATTCATTAGTATCACGACCACGAATTATCCATGCACTACGACCAAAGATAATCGTGTATTCATTAGTATCACGACCACAAATTATCCATGCACTACGACGACGACCAAAGATATATTCATTGTATTCATTAGTATCACGACCACACCACAAATTATCCATGCACTACGACCATAGATAATTCGTGTATTCATTAGATATCACGACCATAAATTATCCATGCACTACTGACCGAAGATAATTGTGTATTCATTAGTATCACGACCACAAATTATCCATACACTACTGACGAAGATAATTGTGTATTCATTAGTATCACGACCACAAACGACCACAAATTATCCATTTTCTGACTGTATTCAAAGATAATTGTGTATTCATTAGATATCACGACCACAAATTATCCAATTATCCACTACTGACGAAAGATAATTGTGTTTTCAATTACGGTTATGATTATACCGAACAATCCACAGGTCATAATCATACCAAGTCCATCTATGCACTACTGAAGCCACGAGATGACTTTCAACATAATATAAACATGAGGATAATGATATAAAGAATCAATCAAATGAGATAAAGGATAAATATTAAACATTTATAATATAATTTATCCGAGGATTCAAGAATATCCCCATGTTATCAATCACTTAATAATCTCATAATCTAATAACATTAATATTATAACAATATTTTAATCACTTCTTAAATTTATAAACAATTTTTCTCAATTGTTTACGCTTTACCATATAATGCATTTAATCATTCAAAAATGCCATACTCATAAAATATCATCACCAATTATCAAATCCTCATCAAAAAAAATATGCATATACTCTATATAGGATTCTCAGCCATAAAATCCTATTTTCAACTTTGTTACTTCACATAACATATTTAACTCATATGTTAAGTAACTAAACTATTTTCATGAAAATACCAAATCAGTCCTCCCAAAATATTTCTTTTCTGGGATTTAGCATAATATAGTCCCATAATGAAAATATATTTTTTCTAAGAATTTTAAAATTCATTTACTATTTTTAAAAATCAATTTCTAATTAATTTCTTAAGAAATTAGCTACCTCAAGTTTAACTCCAAAATTCCCAAATCTTGGAAGGACCTTACACATGTTAACGTGAGCTTCTAGTTTAAATTTCATGGTCATCGAATTATAGAACTCCGGTTATAGCGTTTTTAAATCGGAAAAACCTAAATATTGAAATAGTCATAACTTGCTCATTTTAAGTCAGAATGAGCTCATTTTTGGACAGGAGATACTTTATACCATATACCTTCATGTCCCAAAAGGCCAGAATTTTCTCATAATTTAAGTGGCCGAAACAGCCCCTTAAAGTTTCTGGGCAGTAGCATTTTCGAAATTTACAGCTTTGGCCTCCTTTGCTAAAATCAGTCCACACAAAAATCTACAACACCTTTTCCAGTAATTCCACTTGGATTAGTTAGGTAACTCATAGATCTAACTCTAGGACTTGACCACATTCAAAAATTCAAAATATAATAAGAGATATGGTCAATTGAATTTCATATTCATTTTCACCAAAAATCGATTTTCAACTCTTTGTGATTTCTAAGAAACTTTCATGTTTTTACATACTAACCAACATAACTCATCATAAAACTTACTAATACCACGAATACCCATGATTTTCATTATTCCAATGCTTTTATTATGACTTTCATCATAAACCACATAAGCTTATTCATTTAGTTGAAGAAATATTTGAGGGTTTAAGAAATGGGTTTTTTATCTTGGGGAATTCAATACAAAATTCGATTTCACGCTCTAAGTAGGCTAAGAAGTCTTCAAGAATCGCCAGAAATTTATTAATAATAGAAATATCATTCAAAACTGTGACTCTCATCCAAGACTTGGATAGTACATCACATTGATACCAACTGTGACTTCTATCCCTTAACCTAGATAGCACCTCACAATGATACTTATAAACTTGCCATCTTCATTCACGACGTCGCCTACAAAAAGTCCGGTTTCGGTGCATTCCACACAAAGAAGTTAACAACGAAAGGTTCGGAGCTCTTTACTTATGGCTTGATATAACAGTGATTAACTTTAGGGTTTGGTTACTTTGAATTAAGTATAACTTGGTTGGTTATGAATATAAAAGCTAACAACCTACGAAAAACATGATGATTAGCTAACCAATTGATTCCTAAAAATCACATCAAAGGCAAGTATTTTCAAAAGATAAGATCGACGAAGTAGCGTGAAAATGTTTATTTGAATCAACAAGATTTAAAAATAGTAAGCGATAGCGAAGGCTCCTACTAACGAAGTTTCAACCGATAAGTCAAAGTTTAACTTCTTGGTCAAATTTAAGCGTTGACACAACTAGGTGAAATAAAAGAGTGGGTAGAAGGCGGTATCTAACACGGTATAGACTTCATGAAGAGCTTATGATTAACTTACACGTGATAATTTTATTGGGTTCCTCATCACGAGAAAAAAAAAACGCTCTCTCTTAAAACTCTGGCTTTGGTTTATGCAGGGATGACCTTTGGTGCCTCCATCCTAGTTGAATTTGTCTTGATGGCGACAAAATCGAGCTAAGTGACCTTCTCTTCCACAATTATAACATTCTTTGGACGGCATGCGCATGATTCGGACTAATGTGTCCATCTCCTCGCATTTGAAGCATCTGATAGGTGGTCATTCTCCTTCCTTAACAACAGTCTTTGGTCTTGGCGTCTTTCCATCATTGTTGAGTCTCCTTTTCTTGAAATGTCCATTCTTATTATATTGTACGATTACCAAAGTGGTTACCATATCGGCACTTTGTTGATTCCCTCACGCTTGTTGTCACCGCTCGATGACTACTCTCGCTAGTATTATAATTTTTTTGCGGTTGCTCTCTCTTTTAGTTCGTTGACTCGTTATCGCGCTCCACTAAGCGAGCCCTATTTACAACATCCGAATAAAAACACGGTTTATGAGAAATAAGATGTTGGCGTATCTCGCTTCAAACCTCTTAAAAACATTCGCGCCATTCTCTCTTCATTATCCACCAAATGGGAATATGAAAACCGTGATAACTCATAAATTTTGCCTCGTATTGCGACATGGTCATATTGTTTTGTTCAACTTGATAAACTCCACCTCCTTCATGTGGCGAATACTTTCGGGGAAAGTATTTGTCGTTGAAACGACTCTGGAACTTCTCCCAAGATATCTTGAGACAACGGAGTTGAGTCGTTTTACCGATTCCCACCGATGTCTGCCTCTCGCACAACATAAAAAGCGGCAAAGGAACCTTTGCTCCTCGGAGCATCCAAGACATCAAATATCTTGGTAATCTGCTTTATCCATGCTTCCGCCGAAGTGGTTTTGGCTCTCCCTTAAACTCGGTGGTCCCGGCTCCTTGAATTGTTTAGCGGTGACTTGAGAGTTTCAAGTGTTTCCACCTACGTTTTGGGCGAGAGTCGCTTTACTTTGATGTTGCATGAATTCTAAAACCTTTTAAGCGTCGTCGTTCGTCGATTGATCGGTGTTGTTGTTTCTGGAGGATTATTGTCATCTGTTGCACATTGTCTCGATTATTGATGCGTGGAGAATCAGCGATCTCTCTGTGCTCCATTGCTATTCTCAACATTCTCGGATGCCATTTTAAAAACACGCCACAAAATAAGGGTTAATTGACATGCATCATATTATCACTATACTCGGTGACCAATCAAATACCAAATAAACTTAGGTAGGTCATACTAGCGAAGGTATTCCCGTCTCTCCCTCCTAGTACTATTCTCACATCTTAGCGAGGATCATATCCTAAGCTCGATACCAATTGTGGCGCCCCCAAAATTAGGTATCGTCACCCATCTTGGGTCGCCACTTACATGGTACATAAATTCAAATACAACTTACTAAATATAAGCGTAGGTATACAATCGACATAAAGCGTGAGTTTGAATACAAATATTGTCTACTAGATATTATACAAACTCAAAAGAGTCCTCATTACAACTATTATCACACTATTTCACGAATAGTGAGGACTACTAATGCTATCCTCCGGACCATTACTCTAGTTCCCAGGCTCGTCCCGGCTATGTTCTCATTTCACGAAGAAAACGGTGAAAGAAAGGTGAGCTCAACTAGCCCGATAAGAAATATTATGACTAAGATAATGCGAATAAATTATCATTAGCCTTCAATGATGTTAAGCGATAAAATACAATAGACCACCGGTTTAAGCTGCGGCGGAATATGCAATCCATTAAAAGAGTCGAGTAGAAAATAAAGTCTACTATCTTTTAGGTTTTAAAAGGTTTTCATCAATTTTATCATTTGAGACTCGACAATAAATAAACCACCACATCTAATCATCCTGTGTACCACGGTCGAGGATTTTCATCAAATTATCAATGGTCATGACTATCTGAATCACCCTGGTCATAATCATACCAAAAAACTATCCATCAACGCATTCTGAGGCCCTTTGAGGACTTTTGTCACATCATTTATATCAAGCCGTGATTATCTTAGAATGATCCACGGTCATAATCATACTAAGTTCATCTATGCACGTAAGCCAAAGATAACATAATATAACATGAGGATGATGACAATGACATAATAATTCAATAAAACAAGTTCAAGAATTATTTAATCCATGAATTATTAACGTCAAATTATCGACATAATCTTTGTTTTTGTAGAGTAAAATTCAAGAATGATCGGAAGAATATTTTCATAAAAAGATCTTTGGATGAAGCGCAAATATCGAGGATATTCCACTAATTTCATGGAGTATAGAAGTCGAAGTTTTAACTTATTTGGGTATAATAAAGAATGGAATAACAAAAGAAATCACCGTGTATGCGGTGCCAGCATAGGCGAGTTATTCAAGCGAGAATAATAATAACGGAACCGGTCGGTGAAATTACCTGCAAGCGGGATGTTCAACAGAATAATAAAGATGGAACCGGATCCGGTGTAAAAACACGAGATAGGATATTCAGCGAGAATGATAAAAAAGGCGGAACCGGTCGGTGTAAAACACACGAGCAGGATGTTCAGCGAGAGAATAATAAAAAGCGGAACCGGTCAGATGTAAAAACACACGAGACATGATATTTCAACGAGAATGATAAAAGGCGGGAACCGGTCAGGTGTAAAACACACGAGACAGGATGTTCCAATGAATAATAAAAAGCAGAACCGAGTCCGGTGTAAAACACATGAACGAGGATGTTCCAATGAGAATAATAGAAGAATGTCACCAAGTATAGGGTAAGCAGCGTATCTGAGTTATTCAGCGAGAATAAATAAGAATGGAATAACATAAGGATTTCACCAAGTATAGGGTATCTGGCGTATCGAGGTTATGTATAGGGTATGCCACTTTTACGAGTTATTCAGCAGAATAATAGTGAATGGAATAATGAAGTTCTCTTGAAGAAAGAATAACACCCTTTACAAATAATTACTAGTAAAAAGAACTGAATATAGAAGTAGTGAAGTAGCGAGAATACTCTTCTTCTTTCTATAATTTTCTCTCTATAGCTTCTTTCTATAATTTCTCTCTACAGAGTTTCAATGAATTAAAAGAAAATAATGAAGGAATGAGCTTTATTTATAAGAAAATGAAATGCATAGTAACTAATCCATGAAGCGGTCCAGATTGATTTACTTTAATCGGCGGTCCATATTTAAAGAAAAAATCTTTTAAATAAAATATAATATATTCTATTTATATAAAAATTTTTTTACTATGCAAAACACTATGCAATCTTATGCAAAACACTATGCAACACTATGCATAATAAAATATAATATATTTATTTATAGAATAACTTTAATAAAGTATTCTATTTTATATAAAAAGATGTTTACATTTTATTACGTTAATATCTGAATAAAACAAAAGCGTCATTATCATTATAATAATTCATATTATTAATTGTGATAATGAAATGTTGAGTGACTTCTCACATAAGCATCGATAATCAATCTGGTAGTGTCTTTACTTATGCGACCACACGTATTCTTGTACTTTTTACTACCAAGAGTAGTTCAACGGTAACCACGGTAAAACTTCCGCCGTTATTTGATAAAATATTTTTGTCGTTTTCTCGATCAAACAATAATTACATTGTGAGGTCCACCATGATTGGTAGTTATGCGAATATTCCTGCTAAGCAAGAATATTCCCAGACCAATCGAATATAATATAACCACTTGCATACTTTGCAAAATTTATAAATACTACCCACAACTATAATATTATCTCAAATTCATACCATAATATTAAAAATTATTTTGACAAAATTTAAATCTTTATTGATAAAATCTGGGGTCTCACGGGACTTAACTTGGATAATTTTGATTCGGATGTGCCACCACTTGATCAAAATAATCGAGAGGCAAAATCTGAGGAGTTGCATAGTTGATCTGATTGACAAAAGTTGTCTACCTACCTATTTATTTATATATAGTTTGTTGTGTCACCACAAAGGCTATATACATTTGAAATGGGATCCTTATTCTCACTAGCAAATCTTTAATTAGATTTTTTAGAACTATATAAGTGAGGTAATATAGTTTGAAGAAAATAGTGGGAGATACCAATTTAAAACAAGACCTAATTTATTTTGGTAATTAATAATAGAATGTATGTTAAAATGTTGTTAATTACAAATTCATTTCTGTAATTTTACAATGTCTAAAATTACTATCATCGCGAAGCATATTAGATGCTAAATTAATCGAATCAATTAAGCGGATTGATTAAGGAATTTGAGAATAGTTCTCATTTGAAAAGCTATCTTATGTCCTTAATACGCCTATCCTCGCAATGGTTGCGAGACAATGCCTCCGAGGAAGAGATTGCTACTTTTAGAAAGTGGCAAGATGATGCGCGATTAGCTCAATGCATCATGCTTCGCATCTATGAGTAACAAGCTTGACGTCGGCGTGAAACTATGGATGCTTCTACTATATTCCTGCACATCAAGTAGTTGATGGTGAGGAAAGTGGGGCCCGATAGATATCGAGATATCTAAGGAGCTCTTCCGATCTGGAATGACCGAGTGACATCTTGAGATGAGATAAAAGTCCTTAACATTATCAATTTGATTGATCAATTAGACAACGAGTTTTGTCATGGATGGAGAGTTGAGCCAAGATTTGATCTTGCACTCACTCCGGACTCCTTTCACAATTGTTGTGAATTTTTTCATATGAACGAGCTAGATATAAACTTTGTTGATTTGCTTAACATGTTGAAAAATGTTGAGAGTCACTTTCCAACTAAGAAAGACCATGTCTTACTAGTAGGGGCCAAAGGATCTTACGAAAAAGAAGAACGATTCAAAGAAGGTAAGCGTAAAGGCGTAAACAAAGGATAATAAGAACAAAAGCGATACGGATAGCAAAGGAGTTTGCTTCCCGCAATAAGCTGGACACTTTGGAAAGAAAGCTGCGAGAAGCATCTTGCAGAGAGGCTAACCAAAGAAGCTTAGTGAAGTTTTGGTTATAAATACAAATTTTTTCATTATTTAAAATATTTTTTTCTTTAAGTCAAGGTTCTACTTGGGTATTGGATACCGACTTTGGTTATCATAAATAAAGATTTATGAAGGGACCAAGCAGAAGTAGAAAGTTAAACAAAGATAAGTAATCCTATGTGTGGAAAATGAAGCAAAGGTTGCTGCATTAGCCATAGAAACTTATAGTTTAACAATGCCTACGGGCAAATCTATTAAGTCAATAAGTTGTTATTGTATTCCAGTTCTCGTTAAAAATATTATTTCCATTTTATTGTTGGACAATGAAATCTTTGGTATTATAATTAAGAACAATTGTTGTTCTATTTATAATAATAATGTTTTGTATAGAATGGAATATTATAATGGATTTTGTATACTTGACTTACGTGAAAAATTATTTTGTAAATTGAACAAACTAGTATAAGAAAAGGAGATGATCATTCAAAGAGTTGAATGTATGTATTTGTTGAAATACAAGTGTGAATTATTTGAAAGGTTCAAAGAATTGAAGTGAAACAAATTGACAAAGTATTAAGATTCTTTGATTAGATCGAGGAATAAATACTTGTGCAATAAGTTTCTAGATCATCTCAAATGGTTTTCTCATAATGGACACATCGATACGTAATAATTGATTGATGTATCTGAATGAAAAAATCGTACCTTGTTGGACATAGTGCGGTCCATAATGATTTTACCGAGCATTCCGGTATCCTTCAGGATCATATCCTAGAAATGGTTTGCATATATCTACTTAAAAGGTAACCTCAAAAAAAATCCCCAAGACTCCATAAAAGGTATGGATAGGGAGGATTCCTAATCTTAAGTATGTTAAGATAAGGGTTGTCCAACTTATGTGAAAAGGTTTCAAAAGATAAGCTTGGACAAGATTTGACAATCTGATTTGTGGGACATCCTAAAGTAAGTTTAGGGTATATGTTCTATAATTCTACTTAGCAAAAGGTGTTTGTTATGAAACACGCGCCTTCTAAGATAAAGGTGTTTATTATTAGAAGGGGCTAGTGGGAGGATAATAGATCTTGAAGAGTTCAAGAACCACAAAACACTATAAGTCAAATAAGAGGAACCTATAGATAGACTATTGTACCACAAACCGAATCGTAAATCGGAATAGTACAAGAAGATACCTAGGAGGTATGAATTCATCATAGATGATGATGATGAGGTACACATCATAGAAGATGATGATCCGATTACATCTGATGAGGTAAGAGTTCTAGTGTGTACAAAAGGTCGATTGGGAGCGTCGTGAAATTTCTAGTATTATATGTTGATATACTACGGATGAGGAATTACATACAAATGCTACAATCAGTAAAGATAAAGTTGTCTAAACATTCTTCCATGAATGATTTGGAAGAGTATCTTAGGTGGGGATAAAATCTATATAGATAGATTCAAGAGGATGCTCGACTTAACCCGAGGGCGATATATTCATTTGATGCTAAAGTTGTTTAGCATGGCAAACTCAAGAGATGTCTCATGTCGATGAGCTATGGAGTGTATCTCTCTTAATAGTCCCCTGCAGGACTCACGAAGAGAGAGGTCGCATGAGTGACAATCATGCATGCAATGAAATGTACCGGACACGATGTTGATCGGTCATATTATGGAGAAGTTCACTATGAGTCGGTGAAAAACATCTTAAAGTGCTTAAGCAAGCACTAAGGATGTGATCATATTCATGGTGGGTCTAAATTAAAACTAGAGGCTTAACAGACTCAAGTTTTTTAGGCGGAACCAAGATGATGAAAATCCACTTTAAGGTAAAGCGTTATCTTGAGCGGTAGTGCGTTGAATGGGAAAGGTTCCAAACAACAAAGAGTTCTTTGGTTTAGTGATAAAGACAAAGTATATAGCTATAAATGAAGCTGCAAGTTGATTGTTTGGATTAAAAGTTCATTCTGAGAACTAGGAATAGTTCTAAGTCTCGTCTTGGATCTAAACATGTGTTGTGGCACTTTCATTTGATTATTAGAATCATTGAAGATGGGAAATCACTATAGAGATAGTGGACTCTCATGAACAACATTACATATCCATTAACTAAAGCTTATCTAATGGCGGGGATAATCGTCACTTAGAGAAGAAGAGTATGAGATACCTGACGATTGGCTTTAGTGCAAGTGGGAGATTGAAAGTAGTATGCACACAAGCCGATCATGTTTGATGATAAAGCATATACTTTGTAACAATCTTATTCATTTATTAATAAAAAGTATTAATTTATTAAAGGCTTTTAATTATCTACATGATGCTGTTTTATAATATGTGATAAACCCATAGTTTTAAGCAATGCTTTTAGAATAATGATGATGATCATTTTAATGAGATCTAAATTCTTAGAAAGCTTAAAACTAAAATAGTTCCCAATCATTGGATTACTAAATTGGGGATTAGTGAATCCGGATAGATTGGTACATCGTTGCTTGCTCATTGGATGGGGATGATTGATCTCATGATCATTTTGTGTGGAGACACTAAAGCAAGTATGTAGGTGCTTATTAGAGAATAAGTTCACTTTGAGCACGTGGCTCGCTAAGGAATACCTAATGGAGTTTTATTTACTGTCGATAGGAATTCACAGTGATGGTAGTACAAGTAATCCTTGGACTTGAGATCATCATAGTATCTTGTGTATGATGAGTTATATTTTGACTTATTCCTTAAGACCCTTAGGGTATATCAAAGGTATGCTTGGGTATAATAAGTTATACATGGAGATAATGTATGATTAATAAAAAATCTACCACTTCTAATAAAAGAAGAGAAATGTCCTATGTGATTCGATAAATGACAACCCAGTAGTCCTTGGCCAAGGCAGAATGAAATTAGAAAGGAGTTTCTAATTTGCATTATTTGGAGTTGTGCATTTAAGGATCGAAATACATATAATTAAATAAAATAAGACTTGATAGTAATTCCATGTCTTATATTTAATTGGGACATTGTATGGTGGAAGGATTGAATTGTCTGGTAACTATTTACTCAAAGGTTCTTTAATGATTAATGTTGAAATCTATATTATCTGGAAAGTCGTTGATCGTTAGGAGGCTTATCCCTATTGTAGAATAAATATTATTTATTTAAATAAATTAATTGTTTAATTTATTTATTTAAATAAGATTAGAATTGTTCTAATTAATTTATTCACAATAGGTTTAATATGGAGAACCTAAAGGGTCACACCATAAAAGGAAGAATAATTATTTAAGAAGTTAATGGCATAATCGTAATAATATGTTATGTATATTTAATTTAATCTATAGTGATAGAATAAATTAAATAGCTTAATATTATTATTTAATATTTTACAAATATTAAATATAAATTAATAAAAGGAGTCTTATTAATATTATTACAATTATTATTATTTTAATTTCTAAAAGAGTTTAGGAATTAATTTAATATAAGTACTCTCATTTATTCTAATTGGATTAGGAAGAAAAATTAGTTAAAGGAGTTTAATTAATTATCCTAATAAGATTAGGGAGCTTAATTAATTAAAAGAATTTAATTAATTAAAGAAATCTCAATTCCTTAATTGTTAAGGTGGGTTGCCCACATCTAAAAATAAGAGAGTCTTATTATGGGTAAAGGGTTGTTGACTTTGACAACTACGTAATAATTCAATTTGTTGGAGAGTCGCCCTTTTCTATAGAGATAGGAAAAACTAGGGTTTGAGCTAATACCCTTCTTCTTGAATTTTCTTCTTCCTTGGTGGATCACCTCTAGAGGCCAAACATATGGGTGGCTAGCGTTGATCAAAGGAGGAACAAAACCGGTGGATTCAAGTTGAGCGAAAGGATTTGGAGGTGAACTTGTACGAGGAAGCTCGATCTTCAAGGGTATGATTTTATTCTTTATCTTTTCGTTTAATTAATAATTGTGCATAAAGGGTGATCCGGGTATATGGTTTGTAAATTTTTAAACTCTGATTTTTACACGCTTCTGCTTAATTTTTGCAATTTGATTGCGTTCTTGAATATTACAAACCTAACACACTTTGCTTGTGAATGCCCTAAGAAGAAGGCTGAAGAGACAACAAGAAGCAATGGAGGTAGCAGTAGAGGTATATGGGCCATTGCTGGACCAACGACATCAGACAAACCCATAGCCAGAACCTTCAACATGATTGTGCAAGATGTTGTGCAATCAAAAGATGCGGTGTCAGATATTATCCCAATAAATGATATTAATGCTTATGTATTATTCGATTCGGGTGCTACTTGCTCGTTTTTATCTAATGAATTTGCTAAGAGGGTAGAATTGCCTAGAGAAGAATTGAATTTCCCTTTACACATAGAAAATTGTGAATAAAGAAGTAATCCCTGTTAGGTTCGTATACAAGAACTGTAGGTTGAACATTAACGGGAATATCATGAAGGTAGATTTAATCCCGATTAGACTTGGAGAGTTTGATCTAATTTTGGGAATGGATTAGTTGTTCAATTATGGAGCGATAATTGATTGCCAAAAGAAATGTGTAAACCTTATGACTCCGTCAAAGATAGTTTTTTATGGTAGCAACTCGCCTAGATAAATGAAATGTATGACGATTATGCAGGCCAATAAATTGTTGAGCCAAGACTGTGTGGGTTATTTAGCTTACATGGCCGATACTCAGAAGAAGGGTGTGAAACTGGAAGAGATACCAGTGGTTAGGGAATTCGTAGATGTGTTTCTAGAGGATTTTCCAGGACTTCCGCCTGACAAAGAGATTGAGTTTGTGATCGACTTAGCGCTAGGAACTGCCCCAATATCGAAGGCCTCGTATAGAATGGCTTCGGTAGAGATGAAGGAACTGATGGTGCAACAGCAAGAGCTGTTAGACAAAAAGTATATTCAACCAAGCGTATCACCGTGGGGAGCACCAGTGTTATTAGTGAAGAAGAAGGATGGGTCGATGCGTCTTTGTATTGATTATAGGGAACTGAACAAAGTCACTTGTAAATAGGGCTCAGTTATTGGAGCGTGGTAACAAGTCAACGCAACCTTGACGAGGAAAGCGGTACGTGCAACATGAAAATACCGGTGGTAACATCATCAAAAGCGGTGACAACAAGCGTAGAGGAATCAACATGCGAAATGGTAACCACGCCGGTGGTAATCATGGCAAGAGCGGTAAAAATGGACATTTCAAGAAAAGGAAATTCAACAATGATGGAAAGGCGTCGACACCAAAGAGCCGTGGTTAAGGAAGGAGAAGCGACCACATATCATATGCTTCAAATGCGGAGGGGAGGGACATATCAGTCCAAACTGCGCGATGCCATCCAAAGCGTGTTATAATTGTGGAAGAGAAGGTCACCTAGCCCGATTTTGTCGTTCACCGAAGACAAGTTCAACTAGGATGGAGGCACCAAAGGCCGTCCCAAAAAAGTCAAAGCCGGTAGTGCAAGGGAGAGCGTTTGTTGTGACCTCCCAGAAAGAAAGGAACCCGAACGAGGTCATCACGGGTAAGTTTATCATAAACTCTAGCGAAGTCTATACCTTATTTGATACCGATTCTACTCATTCTTTTATTTCTCCTACTTGCGCTCAACGATTAAATTTGACTCCGGAGAAATTAGACTTTGACTTATCTGTTGAAAATCAGTTGGGAGAAACCTTCGTTACCTCCACTATTTATAAATCTTGTTCAAATCAACACTTTCACGTTACGTGTCGATCTTGTCTCTTTGAAAATACTTCCCTTTGATGCGATTTTAGTAATCGATTGGTTAACTACTCATCATGCTTTTCGTAAGGTTGTTAGCTTTCATATTCCTAACCAACCTGTTATGCGAATTCAAGCAACCAAATCACTAAAGTCAATCATGGTCATATCAAGCCATAAGTAAAGAGCCCCGGTCCTTTCGTTGTTGACTTCCTTGTGTTGAATGCAAAGCGGACTTTTCGTGGCGGTATTTTGTGAATGACGATGGCAAGTTGATGGGTATCAATGTGACGTGTTACCCAAGTCTTGGATGAGAGTCACAGTTTTGAATAATATTTCTATTGTTAATAAATTTCCTTACGTATTCTTGAAGACTTCTTAGCCTACCCCTAGAGCGTGAAATCAAATTTTGTATTGACCCCAGTACTAAACCCATTTCTAAAACCCTCAAATATTTCTTCAACTAAAATGAACGTAATATGCGCCAAAGACGTTGGCTCGAGCTGTTGAAGATTATGATCGTACCATTCAATACCATCGTGGGAAAGTGAACATGGTAGCTGACGCGTTGAGTAGAAGATCGTATCACGTTCTACATTTAGTGCGATGTTGTTAACACAAAGACCCATTTCGTACGACTTACAAATGATGAAGATAGAGTTAAAGACTCTAGGAACCCACGTGAAGATAACGAATATAAGATTAGAATTGACTTTAATCGATAAAGTTAAATCCGCTCAAGCTACACACCTGGAGCTGATGAATGAAGAAGGTTCAAGAGGGCGTTATTCTAGAAGCAAGAATCGACGAAGAGAGGAAATCTCAACCCTCGATTTAATTGGCCCATTTGAAATCCTCGATCAAGTAGGAACGATGGCCTATTTACTCGTTTTACTACCAAGTATGTACCTAGCACCAGTAAGGGAAAGGGAAAGGGAAAGATGAACAAGTACTGAAGACTTGTAATCATTTGATATTTTAGTATCAGACTTTAGTTTGAATGAATTGTAATGAAGTTATTTATTTTCCGCATTTGAATGATTGTATGTAAAGGTTAGATAACCTAGGAGATTTTATTAATGTAATCCCTTAATGAGAAGGTTTATTATTCAATTTTATTATAATTGGGTAGTTAGATATGAATGTTTTGATTTAGTGAACACTAAATCTTGAGGTAATGAATTACCTGGATTTGGGGGTGTCACAATAGGTTATAAGACTTTTAGTTAAATGGAATGGACTAGTAAGATTGTGTAAACAATTGAATGTGAAGCCCAAAGTAATTAAAGACAAGCCCTAAGTGGTTGTGAATGAGCTCAAAGTAATTAAAGACAAGTCCAAAGTATAAGCTAAACTAATTAACACTAAGCCCAATTAATGATCCAATGAGTAAAGCTTGATCCATGGGGCAACCCATGGGTGAATTGGTGACCAAGAACTTGGTGTGGTGGGAAAGGAATTAATGTAATGGCCAAGTTTACTTAGAGCTTAAGTCATGAATAGTAAGGAGGTTACTTAAGGAGGTGGATGACTTAATGTCCATTTTGACCTAACCATAGAAGCTCTTTAAATAGCAAGTTGGATTTCATTATTTTGCTTGTTCAATTTATCCAACAACTTTCCATACAAAACCACTTATTGGTTAGAGAGAATAAGCACTTTTAAGATAAACTTCCATATTTGTTTCAAGAAGAAGAACTAGTTCATCAAGGGTAAGACTCTTGTCCTATTTCCTTCTATCTTTACCATGATAGCTTGATAGAGAAGTGATGGTCATGTATGCTAAGAACACATAAGATTGGATAATCAATGGACTTAAGCCGTATAATTCTTGAATAAGTAATTTGAATCTAAATAAGTTATGAACTTATGATGAACATATATGAACTTGTCATATGTTTACCTTAAGAAGTTAGTATGATTGCTAAGATGTAAAAATGTTGCTTAAAGGACTTAAACCAATAATAAGTCATAAAGAATGAAATCTTGTAAATTATAAATGGTTAAGTTATAAACTTATGAAGAATAAACCTTAACCTAATTTAAAGATAAGTTATTGTAATATGTAGGTTGAGATGTCTAATTGATGGATTGAATCCATTTGGAACAAGGAACAAATCACTAGTAACGAAGTTTTTCTGGAATTCACACGAGTGGGCGATAATCGTTGAATTCGTGAAATTCTCGGAATGGAAGTCGAATTTTGTGTTTGAGCTCGGAAATGTTGGTTTTCAATGGAGACAAGTCTTATTTGGCATTATAGAGTTGCGGACTCAAAAATGAACGGATTCCGACTTAGAACGAAGAAACAAGCGTTGAACATTCACGAACGCTTAGCGTTTTCGTTAAAAATGGACTAATAGGTGAATTTTTAGTTAAAGAAGTCAAATAGATAAAATTCTTGCATAAACACGTAGAGTATGTGATTTGTGAACCATAGGTTCTTGAACGAGCAAATTCGGACTTCTAACGAAGAAGTTATGAGCCCGGGAATTTCGCAAAGTCAAAAATCTGTCAAAATTTTACGAAGTCTTGGTAGGGCTTGGTGCTTTGTTAGTTAGTAAAGGCAATATGACCATAACAAATGGGACTCACGCCACAGCACCGAGTTCGGGTTCTCTAGCACTAGTGTGTCAGTATGCCAATGCATGAACAAAGAAGGAATGATGGCCATAACATGACCATATGGTTTGCATATAGAGGATTGCTTAAAAAGATAAAAAGAAAGAAAACTTAATAAACTTGAAGTAACATTGGTAATACATTGTTAAACCTTAAGTATGATCACTTAGGGTTGAAGTAAGCCAATTGCATATGAAAGTAAGAATGACGTAACAGAAAGCCAGAACCCATAATAACAAATCTAAGTCATAATTAGATTGAGAAGAAGGGTAAGATTCTTTTAGGAACCGTGTATGTTATTCATAACCTAATGTGTTATGTGATGTTATTATCTACTATAGAGACTTAAGGACTTAAAGTTCACGTGTTATAACTGTAGCAGACGCTAAAGGCAAGTGTTCTAACCCTTATTTTAGTTCAATCTGGACAAGCTTTGTGATTCATGTATTCTTACGCATGAGTTAATGTCTGATGAAGTCAATGCCAATACTTTCGGCTAGACTTACGATATGTTGGATTTCTTATAATCTATCAAAGTATTGTCAATGATTTACCAAACTAATATTGGTGTGGTTTTCAAAAGGAGACTGAGTATGCTAATTTTTTTTTTCGTCAAACGACAGGCACGTGAGGTTGCCACAACTTAAACGTACATACGTTTAATGAATATAGTGTTGATCAACATAGATTACTATAGGCTGATCACCTAGACGTGCTCGTAAGCTATGCCAGACTTACGGACTTCGTGCCGGGATGTCCTTTTCAAAGAACTAATGAAATGCTCATGGTCTTAGACCGGAATTAATGTTTTACTAAATATTGTTATTATAAAACGTTTTAAATGAAAAGAAGTGCTATTTTGAATTATCGATAGTACATTGTAACTATTGTTCAGTTATTGAAGATATACGATTCCTATGTTTCAAGCATGCTGTTTTATTAGAATTGTTGTACTTGCTGAGCTAGTTAGGCTCACTCTTTCTTAAACCATATGAAAGCAGCTAAGATCGAATGGACCGACGGATCCAACAAGGATAAAGGAAAGGCTGAGGCGAACCCGTAGATTACTTATGTAATAGTATAGGTTTGTAATGATAATATTTGATATTATGACAAGAACAATTGTAATGGTTATAAAGAACCTGGGGGAATGTTACTATTATTTTTAATATATATAAGACATATTCGTTCTTTTGAGGCATTTCAATTGAATGTTTGTGTGAACTGTAGCACCGTGTAGCGCCATCTAACGGGTTGGAAGTTACCCAGATTTGGAGGCGTCACAGGTTGGTATCAAAGCAATAGGTTATAAAACTTAAGGGGGGATTTAAACCTTAAGTCATAACCTTAAGAAAAGTCAAAGAAATAAAAGATGGAAAATAACATTATAAAAATGCATTATATATGTTATATGTTTTTATTATCCTACCGACGTGTACTAATCAAACTTATTTGTGTTGTTGTAGATGTCAGGAGAAAATAGAGACGTACAGGTAGTCAGTGAAGGATCGGTTAATCAGATGGAGATTATACCAAACCCCATAGCGGCAGAGCCCGAAGTTGTAGTGGTTGAGTCTGGGGACTCAGAGAGCTTAGATCTTATGTCCGTGTTCGACGGCATACTAGAAGAAGAGGTGGAGGTAGTTTCCTTCAACCTAGTAGCGATAGCAGCAGAGATGGCTCCGGGGGAGTAAATGATGTCACTTTTTATATCAGTGTTGGATAGAAACATCCATTACTGTCAGGAGGTTAAGGAGCTGAAAGAAGAGCTTCAGGCTGTCTTAGAGGATAAGATAGACGTGGAGTCCATGTGGGAGCAGGAGCACGATGAGAGAGTTTTGGCCAAGGACAAGGTCCATGAGCTGAAACAGGAGGTCTTTGAGCTTAGGGGGGAGCTAAAGACCAAAAAGCAGAAGATATGGAGAATGTCCTATATTAATAGGAGTTCTCATATGGATTTCAATGACGGTGGTGGCTATCCGTAGAAAGCGAAGGCGGTGCACGCCATCTTATCGGTAGTGATATTATTGCCGGTCTTGCCAAGGTAGATTTTGATAATGCTTTGAGGCAGATGTGATCTATTAGTGAATAGAGTAGCTTAGATATGTAAAAATTGTGTATATAGTAGTGACGTAAAACCCTTTTTTGTATAACAAAGGGTTGTCTTTTGTAAATCCCACTTTTTGGAAAGAAATTGAGGGAAAGTAATGTAATCAGCTTAGACTGTGTAATGTAAATGATGTAGTATTATACTATGATGAATGAATCAATATAAGCCTTTTTCGGAACATATTGAGTAATGAATGTTTAAGTTATTATTTAAATTGTGAATAATAACTAACTAACAGGAAATGAATAATAACGAAATGTGTTGTTTATTGTAACAGCAAAATGCCGCTTAGAAGAGTACCACGTAATCAAGGCACTAATGTAAATCAACCGGAGGGAGGTCCGGTTAACCCCACGTAGGAGTTTGTAAATCTTTTAACAGCAGCGTTTAATAGAACTGGGGCTAATATCCCCGTAAATCCTGGTGTAGTACGAGCTACTACGTTTAAGGATTTCAAAAGCGTGGGTCCGTTGGAGTTCAAAGGAACTACGGACCCTATCGAAGCCCAAACATGGGTGAAAGAAATCAAGAAGGCATTTGTCATAGCAAATGTCGATGAAGGCCAAAAGGTTGCCTTTTCAACCTATATAATGAAAGGAGAGGCCAACTTTTGTTGGGAGACCAATCAGGCTAGGGCCAGGATAGAGATTCTAACGTGGGTGAGGTTTAAGTAGATATTCTTCGGGAACTACATTCCCACAAGCATGCATGGAAGGATGGAGATGCGTTTTCTAGACTTGAAATAAGGGGACATGGCGGTTCCCCAATACGCTGCCAAGTTTAATGAATCGGCGAGGTTAGGAAGGCGCGACGGCTAGCAAGGCTTGAAACCATGGCTCTATAATCGCATATCCGTGTTCCAAAGTACTTCATTTGGGACCATATTAGAGAAGGCGATAATCACCGAAGGTGGTAGCGAGGCGTTGAGCCAGTACCACAAGGATAAGAAGAATAAGGGGAAGTGGACGGGGGAGTGAAGATCGTGGGAGCCAGCGGGAGTGGTGAAGGGTATAAACGGAAGGTGGTTAACTCGAGGAATACTGGAGTGAAACAAGGGGACCCAAAGAGAAGGATGGAGGCCTGCAAGACCTGTGGAAAGACTCACTTAGGAGTCTGTCTCAAGGGGAAGGCCGTATGCTACAATTATGGACAGGAGGGGCACATTGCGCCTAACTGTCCAAGTCTGAAGAAGAACCATGGATGCTTTGTGTGTGGATCAACTGACCACATGGCAAAGAACTACCCGAAGAAGGGGACGGACGGGAATAAGGGCGCCAATAGTGGTAAGTTAGCTATTGGTGGTCCAGCTCAGCCGGGTAGGCCGATGGGTCGTACCTTTAATATGACAGTCCATGATGTGATGGCATCGGGGGACGTAGTCGTGTGTATTATTCTGATCAACGACCTAAATGCTTACGTGCTATTTGACTCGGGTGCTATTATTCGTTTATCGCATGTGATTTTGCTAAACGATTAAGATTATTTCCCGAAAAGTTGCCTATACCTTTAAACATTAAGGTAGAAAACGAAGAGATAATTCCAGTTGAAGATATTCATAGGAGTTGTTGCGTAGACATTCGGGGTTGTAAATTATCAGTAGATTTTCTACCGATAAAGCTAGGAGAATTCGACGTAATTCTCGGAATGGATTGGTTAGTTAACCATGGAGCAATTATAGATTGTCAAAAGAAAAGCGTAAATATTAAAACGTTAAGGCAACCTCATGTAATATTTTACAGTAATAAATTGCCGGGACGTTCGTCTTGCCTTACCATGACACAAACTAGGAAATTATTAAGGAAGGGGTGTGTAGGTTATCTGTGCCATGTTGTTGATACCAAGAGAGTGGGAGCGACCATGGAACAAATACCTATAGTGAGTGAATTCATTGATGTATTTCCAAGTGAATTGTCGGGTCTTCCGCCGGATAGGGAGACCGAGTTTGTAATAGACATTGTGCCGGGAGCGGTACCTGTTTCCAGGGCACCGTATCGTATGGGGCCAGTGGAGATGAAGGAATTGATTGTACAATTACAAGAACTGTTGGACAGGAAGTACATTCAACCAAGTGTTTCGCCTTGGGGAGCACCGATACTGTTTGTCAAGAAGAAGGACGGATCGTTGAGACTTTGTATCGACTATAGAGAGTTGAACAAATTAATAATAAAGAATAAATACCCATTACCCAAGATCGATGATCTTTTTGATCAGTTGAAAGGGGCAAGGTATTTTTCTAAAATAGATTTAAGAACGGGGTATCATCAGCTGAAGGTTAGGAATTAAGACGTACCAAAGACGACATTCATGACTCGTTATGGTTATTACGAGTTTCTGGTGATGTCATTTGGGTTGACTAATGCAGCAGCTACATTTATGGATATGATGAACAAAGTGTTCAAACAATATTTGGACAAGTTCGTTGTGGTGTTTATCGATCATATTCTAGTCAACTCTAAGACGCCAGAAGATCATGTTGAACACCTAAGAATAGTGTTGGAAACACTAAGGAAGGAGAAGTTATATGTGAAGTTCACTAAGTGTGAATTTTGGCTAGAGAGGGTACAATTTTTATGTTATGTCATTGACCATGAGGGGATTTCAGTAAATCCAGCGAAGGTGGAAGCCATGATGAATTGGAAACAACCGAAAATGCCGACTGAGGTACAGAGTTTCCTAGGGTTAGCGGGATACTATCGGAGATTCATCCAAGATTTTTCAAAGATAGCTACTCCGTTGATTAATTTGACAAGGAAGACGGTGAAGTACGCGTGGACTGAGAAATGCGAGGATAGTTTTTAAGAACTGAAGAAGAGGTTGAGTGAAGCGCCTGTTTTGTCATCACCCGATGACACATGAAATTTTGTAGTATATAGCGATGCTTCGCATAGAGGACTTGGTTGTGCACTCATTCAGTATGGCAAGGTCATTACGTATGCATCAAGGCAGTTGAAGGATTGTGAGAAAGTTTACCCTATTCATGATCTGGAACTGGCCGCGGTAGTGTTTGCCTTAAAGATATGGAGACATTATCTTTATGGGGAAAATGTGAGATATACACGGACCACAAGAGTCTCAAATATATCTTCACACATAAGGAGTTGAATATGAGGCAGAGGAGATGGCTGGAGTTGAAAAAGGATTACGACTGTGAAATCCTGTATCACCTTGGAAAAGCCAATGTAGTTGTCGATGCCTTAAGTAGGAAGGGTCGGAAGAAGTTGTCTATGTTAACGGCTCAAACTGAGTTAATAACAGAGATGGCTAGGATGGAGTTGGAGGTGAAATTGCCAAATAAATCGGGACATAGACTATTTGCAACGAAGATGTAATCTACCATCATAGAAAGAGTCAAAGAGGTGAAGCTCAAAACTGATGAATGTGACCAAATGAAAAAGCGGTTAACCAATGAAAAAGATTTAATGTACAGTTTTGATAATGAGGGATTATTAAGATTTGAAAAAAAATTTGGGTTCCAAATAAGACGGAATTAAAGGAGCAAGTTTTATAAGAGGCTCACAGTTCGAGGTACTCGATTCATCCTGGTAGCACTAAGATGTATCAAGACCTTCGACAGAGTTTTTGGTGGTTGAACATGAAGAGAGAAATAGTTAAGTATGTGAGTAGGTGCTTGACTTGTCAAAATGTTAAGGCCGAACATCAACGACCAAGTGGCTTGTTATAGTCATTGGAGATTCGGAGTGGAAGTGGGAGATTATCACGATGGACTTTGTGGTGGGACTTCCGACTACTCGGAAGGGGTATGATACGATTTGGGTAATAGTGGACCGGTTGACAAAGTCGGCTCACTTTATGCCAATTCGGGTTAAGTATAACTTTGATCAATTAGCTAAACATTATGTTAAGGAAATTATTTCCAGACATGGAGTACCAGTTTCGATTGTGTCAGATCGCGACCCACGATTCACGTCAAACTTTTGGAGGAGTCTTCAAGAACAGTTAGGGACACAACTAAAGTTGAGTACGATATATCATCCACAAACCGATGGACAGAGCGAGAGGACAATTTAGACGTTAAAAGATATGTTAAGATCTTTCATCATGGATTTCAAAGGTAGTTGGGATGATCATCTACCATTAGTAGATTTTACGTATAACAACAGTTATCATGCAAGCATAGGTATGCCGCCTTACGAAGCCTTGTACGGAAGAAAATACATAACACCATTGTATTGGGATGAAGTGGGAGAACGCCAAATGCTAGGACCAAAATTGGTGCAGCAAATAGCAGATATAGTGAAGCTAATACGAATGTGATTGGTAGCAGCTCAAGACAGACAAAGGAAGTTTACAGATTTGCATCGAGTAAATAGGGAGTTCGAAGTAGGCTCGTATGTATTTCTAAAGGTATCTCCCTGGAAAGGAAAGATACGCTTTGGAAAGAAGGGAAAATTAAGTCCCAGGTTTATAGGACCTTTTGAGATATTAAAAAAGGTGGGAGGGTAGCTTACGTAGTAGCGTTACCTCTAGACCTAGAACGAATACATAACGTATTTCACGTATATGTATTATGTCCCTATAAGCCTAATTACAAACACGTAATAGAATATGATCCGATTCATATCGAGAAGGACTTAACATATGAGGAGATGCCGATTCAAATCATCGATAGAAAAGAGCAAGTTCTACGGAACAAGGTTATACCTTCCGTGAAAGTGTTATCGAAGAACCATGATGTCGAAGAAGCAACGTGGGAATTAGAAGAAAAGATAAAGAAGAATTACCCTCAATTGTTTGTGTAATTTGTTTTTAAGCGAGATTCTGGGGAGAGAGTGTAACGCCCCAGAAAATCGAACCTTTTGTAAAGACTTTTATAATGAATAAAATAATATTATTTGTTATTATTATGTGTTAGTAAGATGAATGTCATTCTATAACCTAGAAACATCAGAATGTTGTAGTATTTTAACTACGTGAAAGAATTAAAGTGTTTGAATTTCCAAGACGAAAATAAAAGCTTTTCGAGAAATTTTTCGAAAAACACTATTCATCATTTTTTGCTAGGAAATTATTTTTGAACTTCTGAGAAATACTTAACGTTATAATATCAAGGTGAGAGGGATTATGTAATAATAATTCAAGTATGGAAAACGCAATATTTTGCATGCAGACTTATTTTTAGTATGTTAGGAAATCAAACGTTAAGAATTTAACGTAGTGATCATATGATACATATGTATTGTACGAGTAAATGAATACGAGTATGATACGATGTATTATACGAGTATGTATGAATAATGGAATAACGTATATTATGATTTAGAATACGACTTAGAATACGAGAATTATACGTATAATATAGCTTATAAGACTTTTAGTTAAATGGAATGGACTAGTAAGATTGTGTAAACAATTGAATAGTCCAATGAACATTAAGGTGCAAGCCCAAGTGGTTGTGAATGTGAAGCCTAGAGTAATTAAATACAAGCCCAAAGTATAAGCTACACTAATTAACACTAAACCCAATTAATGATCCAATGGATAAAGCTTGATCCATGGGGCAACCCATGGGTGAATTGGTGACCAAGAACTTGGTGTGGTGGGCAAGGAATTAATGTAATGGCCAAGTTTACTTAGAGCTTAAGTCATGAATAGTAAGGAGGTTACTTAAGCAGGTGGATGACTTAATATCCATTTTACCCTAACCTTAGAAGCTCTATAAATAGCAATTTGGATCTCATTATTTTGCTTGTTTAATTTATCCAACAACTTTCGTTACAAAATAACTTATTGGTTAGAGAGAATAAGCACTTTTAAGATAAACTTCCATATTTGTATCAACAAGAAGAAGAACTAGTTCATCAATGGTAAGACTTTTGTCCTATATTCTTCTATCTCTACCATGATAGCTTAATAGAGAAGTGATGGTCATGTATGCTAAGAACACATAAGATTGTATAATCAATGGACTTAAGCCGTATAAGTATTGAATAAGTAATTTGAACCTAAATAAGTTATGAACTTATGATAAACATGTATGAACTTGTCATATGTTTACCTTAAGAAGTTAGTATGATTGCTAAGATGTAAAAATGTTGCTTAAAGGACTTAAACCAATAATAAGTCATAAAGAATGAAATCTTGTAAATTATAAATGGTTAAGTTATAAACTTATGAAGAATAAGCCTTAACCTAATTTAAAGATAAGTTGTTGTAATATGCAGGTTAAGATGTCTAATTGATTGATTGAATCCATTTGGAACAAGGAACAAATCACTAGTAACGAAGTTTTGCCGGAATTCACACGAGTGGACGATAATCATCGAATTCGTAAAATTCTTAGAATGGAAGTCAGATTTTTTGTTTGAGTTCGAAAATGTTGGTTTTCGATGGAGACAAGTCTTATTTGGCATTATAGAGTCGCGGACTCAAAAATGACCGGATTCCGACTTATAATCAAGAAACGAGCGTCGAACGTTCACGAACGTTTATCGTTTTCGTTAAAAATGGACTAATAGGTGAATTTTTAGTTAACGAAGTCAAATAGATAAAATTCTTGTATAAACACGTAGAGTATGTGATTTGTGAACCGTAGGCTCTTGAACGAGCAAATTCGGATTTATAATGAAGAAGTTATGAGCCTGGGAATTTCGCAAAGTCAAAAATTTGTCAAAATTTTTTGAGCCACAGAGTCTGCGCCGCAGTGCGACTCAAGGCATAAAAGCCCGCATTGTAGAGCGAGGCCGAGGCATGGTGTGCCTCTGTTAGTTAGTTGCGCATGATCTTGCGCATATATGTAAATGGGACTCATGCATGCAATACCAGAGTTCGGGTTCTCTAGTACTAGTGCGTATGTGCATGCAGTTGACTAAAAAGAGAGGAATGATGGCGCCGTAGCGCCATCCCTAGGGTTTGCATATAGAGGATTGCTTATGAAGATAAAAAGAAAGAAAACTTAATAAACATGAAGTAACATTGGTAATACATTGTTAAACCTTAAGTATGATTACATAGGTTTGAAGTAAGCCAATTGCATATGAAAGTAAGAATGACGTAACGGAAAGCTGAAACCCATAATAACAAATCAAAGTCATAATTAGATTGAGAAGAAGGGTAAGATTCTTTAGGAACCATGTATGTTATTCATGACCTAATGTGTTATGTGATGTTATTATCTACTGTAGAGACTTAAGGACTTAAAGTGCACGTATTATAACTGTAGCAGACGCTAAAGGCAAGTGTTCTAACCCTTGTTTCAGGTCAATCTGGACAAGCTTTGTGATTCATGTATTCTTACGAGTTAATGTATGATGAAGTCAACGCCAATTCTTTCGACTAGACTTACGATATTTTGGATTTCTTATAATCTATCAAAGTATTGTCAATGATTTACCAAACTAATATTGGTGTTGTTTTCAAAAGGAGACTGAGTATGCTAAATTGTTTTGTCGTCAAACGACAGGCACGTGAGGTTGCCACAACTTAAACGTACATACGTTTAATAAATGTAGTGTTGATCAACATAGAGTACTATAGGTTGATCACCTAGACGTGCTCGTAAGCTATGCCGGACTTACGAACTTCGTGTCGGGATGTCCTTTTCAAAGAACTTATGAAATGCTCATGGTCTTAGGCCGGTATTAATGTTTTACTGAATATTGTTATTGTAAAATGTTTTGAATGAAAAGAAGTGCTATTTTGAATTATCGATAGTACTTCGAAACTATTGTTCAATTATTGAATATATATGATTCCTATGTTTAAAGCATGCTGTTTTATTAGATTTGTTGTACTTGATGAGCTAGTTAGGCTCACTCTTGCTTGATCCATATGAATGCATCTAAGATCGAACGGACCGACTGATTCGGAAAGGATAAAGGGAAGGCTAAGGTGAACCCGTAGATTACTTATGTAATAGTATATGTTTGTAATGATAATATTTGATATTATGATAAGAACAATTGTAACGGTTATAAAGAACCTAGGGGAATGTTAATATTATTTTGAATATATATAAGACATTCGTTCTTTTGAGGTATTTCAATTGAATATTTGTGTGAACTGTATCACCGTATAGCACCATCTGTCGAGTTGGAAGATACCCGGATTTGGGGGCATCACATACATAAAGGACATTGATTGATGTTCAAAAAGGAGATTTGACTATGAGGGTTCAAGATCAAGAGGTTACATTCAATATGTTCAAATAAATGAAATTTCCGAAAGAAGTGGAAGAATGTTTTAATGTTGATTTAATTATGAAGTTGTGGAAAAAGTGTTTTTAGAAATATATTCACTCGATTCACTTGAGTTGACATTAATAAACCTATATAATTTAGATTTTCTGGATTCTAATGAATATGTTCAAGCATTAGATTCAACTTTAGAGTTTGTTAGTTATGTTTAGCGATATGAGATTCTAGATCATTCAAATAGTTCCACTTCACATGGAAAACCATCTTCAGAAGACATACCAATATTGGAGTTGAAGTCCCATCCTAAACATTTACGATGTGCATATTTAGGTAAAGCATCTACGTAGCCGATTATTATATCATTTTCACTTAATTATCTTCAGGAAGAAAAGCTTATACGAGTGTTGCAGCAGTATAAGACAACAATTGCATGGACTTTGGCAGACATTAAAGGATTTAGCATGTCTTAGTGTATGCATAAAATTGTGCTGGAAGATGAAGCCAAACCAATAATTAACCAACAACATAGGTTGAATCCCATAAGTAAAGAAGTGGTTAAGAAGAATATTATTAAATGGTTATATGCTGGCATAATTTTCCCAATATTAGACCGTGCAAGGGTAAGTCCAGTACATTGTGTCCCTAAGAAGGTAAGTATGACAGTAGTTGAAAATGAGAATAATGAATTGATTCCAACCAGAACAGTAACAGGATGAAGAGTGTGTATGGACTACATGAAACTTAATAAGGCTATAAGAAAGGACCATTTTCCATTACCATTCATTAATCAGATGTTAGACTAATTAGCTAGACATGAATATTGTTGTCCGATTTAACAATCAACAATTACGTACAAGTATACATGGCCAATCAAGTAATAAAGTGATAAAATCGAGTGTCGAACCCATATCAACCCTTATTTAACAAATTTTAACTACTAGTATTAAATCAATCCAATTTATTTAAATAACCGAATTTTGTGATTTTCCAATTAAAACTAAATTAAATTACCAAAAACTAATTTTAACATAGAGATTTGATTTAGATGATAAAGGCTTAAGACTACAATATCCCTAATTATGCAAAATAACTGAATTATCCAATTTCTCCAATTATGAAATCCACTCAAGTTGTTAACATGAATTTACAGTATTTATAAGCCCTTTTCTATGTGTTCAGATAAAATAATTCAATTCAATTTATTTTGTGATGTTCCCATGCAAAACAAAAGAATCAAATTCATTAAGTACAAATTCCCAATTGTTACGTGTAGTGAAAATAAATATTTCTAATCAATTCACAACCTTAATTATTTATCTCATGCAAATAACTAAGAATGCATGCTATCATATTCAGTTCTAACCCTAGATTTCATCTCCCAAATTCATCTAGTGTAACATGGTAACTATTGGCCAAACAATTAAATAATAAGCATAAAATATATTAAACAACTCAATTTAAATCAATAATTGGATTAATTTAGATAATCAATTCATCAACATAAAAGGTTTAATTGTAGCCTTTATTAAAAAGTTAGTTCATACTGAAAATTAAAACCAAAAATCCCATAGTAAACATCACAAATAAATTAGAAATAGGGAAGAAGAATAGAAACTCAATAATTGACTCCGGTCTTCAACTTTCAATATGCAATCCTTGTGTGTTCCCTTGCAATCTCCAAGTTAAATCTCCGACTTCTGTCTCAAATTTTATTTGTGTTGTATGTCAAAACCCTTTTGCCTTATATATCCTTTGGTCTCTTCAAGTTAGCCTCCAATTATATTCATATTATGATTAGAAATTAACTTCTTTTCCTTGCCTGACTCAAAATTCGATCAACTTCTACTGATTCCCAGTGCCCCGGTGCTAGGTTCCTTCCTTTACTAGGCGCCTCCGGTGCTGGAGACCTTTCTAGGAAAATTATAGTTTTTCCATTTCTTTGTCATAACTCCTTGTTTTACCATTAATGCAACTGAATTCCCTATTTTGCCTTCCTGCACACAAAATACAAATAAAACAAATAACAAGATACTGAAAAACACTTAAGAACAACAATATATCAATTCCAGACATATCTAATTCATGGGTACATTACCCACTCATCAAATACCCCAAAACTTGAACAATTACTTGTCCTCAAATGCAAACAACTAAAACAGAATGAATGCAATAACTCACTACATGAAATAACAACTCAATCATGATTCAACATTCATAACCTTGATCGGCCTCAAAGATCCTTGAACTTAACTCAAATGGATGTTTAAACTTAAACGATAGCTTCAATAAGGTCAATGGTTCCTCTAAACTCTAGCGGTCCTATTACCTTGAAATCTTTGAAATTCGTCATTCTATTATCTAGCCGATTTCTAGTTGCTGGTGCTCTATTTTGCATAGCTTTAGCTAACATGTCTACAAAGTTCTGCATTGGGTCTGCTTGACCTCTTTCATTATTTATGGATATTTTCTCCCTCTAGTTACGATTTTGACGTCTTGGCGGCATTATCTGGTTAAACAAAACCTTAAATTATTACTTTGAGTTTCATCTTATGCCATATCTTATTAGAGGTATCATAAAAACAAAAAAATTTAAACTTAAACCAATTTGGTTTGCTGGATTAATGAATTCTCAGATATACAACTTACTATCTTAGTTCTCAATCTTATGTACGTAATCAAATCATGTATATAATACTGCATTTATATTCATATACCAAATTTTAGCGTCATACACTGACCTACTTGGCATATTTCTATAAATGCTAACTATCCCATTTAAACATCAAAAGATGGGATCTACCAAAAGATATACTCCCCTATACACATAAGATGGGCATACATCATATTTATATACTACCTCACACCTTCTGACATTTACATCAACATATCACCCTAATAAACACAAGGGGTACTAGTGCATCTATCTAATAACAACTGACTACTATCACTGACTGCCCGACTGAGCCTCCCCGGTATAAACATGCTCCTCGAGTGTAGCTCCATCCACTCGACGTCGAACGAAGAGGATTGACTCACCAATCTCAAAATGCAACCTCTTATCTCCTACTCGAGAACTCACATATGTTGCATCTAGAGCCCGTCCCAGAGACTCTATCCTGACATGTCTGGCCTTAACCTCAACCTCTAACTGATCTATCCTCCTCGTTGCTCAGACATATGCATCCTCAACTTGGATCTTGTCAGTGATCTCTAAGTTAAACTTCAGATGCATCGCAAGATGCTTAATTCTCAACACTCCAAACTTATTTTCCTCATATTATAATCTCGGTTTCATCTTTGTTAGCTCTACTTGAGCCTGGTAAGCTACATCTAGGTACTACTGCTCCATGAACTGAATAATATTGTTTTCCATCTCTAATTGTTCCACCCTTTCCTCTAATGTCGTGTTTCTTACCATCAAATCCCCTATCAAGATATCCTCGGCAGTGTCCTTAATTGTTATAGGTTTCTCAACGGGACCACCTACTCCTGTTCCACTGTATGGCTATCATGTCTTTTTTCAGACATACTACAATACCAAAAACAAACAATAACAACATTAGTATCACAATAAAATATATTCATTGATGAAATGAAATGATATTTTATTATGTACTACTCATACTCGATGAATTTTCACAATCCATCTCTTAACATACTCTATATGAGTTTTCTTCTAAGGTTATAATCTATGTTTCACGTCCTAACGTTTATAACCTACAACTTTGATACCAACCTCTGACGCCTCCAAATCTGGGTTCTCTAACCTCAAGTTTGGTGCTCACGATCCATCATCATCATAAGCATTCTATAAACTATCACGGAATAATAAACATACATTGTTCATTAAAATAAAGTCTTAAACATAATTCTCAAGGTCTATTTAACCTTAACTTAGACATACCTTTAATATTACAAAATGTTTACATAAATAATCACATCAAGTTATATAAGAAATAAATATTCTCATTAGACTATTCTTAAACGTTTTCCTTGCCCTTGTCATTGTTGGATGTCTCTGGCTTAGCTAAAATAAACATCATGATATAGTAAGAGTAAGCAACTAATTTTCTTAGCATGTTTATAAACAAAGGAGATATATCATGATTAGGAAGAAATTTAGCTTTCAATGTTCAACAACATAATTCAAATATTAAAGAACAAGAATTAAGAATCAATAATTGGAAATTCGAATAATTGAATATTAGATCCTGAGTGGTCTAAAATGACCATTAACATATACTAAGGTTGACAGTATTTAAACTAGTCCTTTTAGTAAGTTTTGGTAATCGAGGGGATCAGCCTCTCATACCCGATGAAGTATGCATAAATACTTAATAGTCGAGCAATAATTGTTTTCCAATATAATGCTTTAGTAAATATTGTTCTTTTTCTCAGTCTAGAGTCCTTACCAAATCGATTGGTTAGGAACAACTTTTAAAACGTATTTGATTCAATCAAATTTAATCATGCTTGATCTAGCTGATACAACTATGTTGGGAAATTACATATTTAAATTTGATGTTGAAAGTAAATAATCATGCTTATATGTAAAGTCCTTCAAGGAATTCATGTACAAGGATTTAGTCATAGATTAAAATTGTTAGGTTGATATGTGCTTTAATATTTATCATTCTGTAAATGAATGTATAGAAGAAAAGATCAATGTTGTTAGGTTGATCTATCTTTTGAGATGTAATAGATAGGCATTAACATAATCGTAGTCTGTCAAGCCAACCAAGAGATTGCAAAAGCCAAGGCAGAATCGTAGAGTATCGAGAATCGTAGTCTGTCTGCTTTGGAGGGCCTCTACCAGTATCGTAGAGTGGTCCAAACATCTGCCGAGCAAACTCAAGAATTGTAGTGTGCTCTCGGAAGCGTAGAGTCTGCAAATCAAGCAAGCAAAGATCGTAGTCTACCAGTGCTTAAGAGAATTCGTAGTGTTCTCCTCTATCAGTTTGGATCAAGAAAATATGGCAAGACACTAGAATAATGATCGTAGTGCATCATCTGTCTGCATTAGAAGCATCAAGCCTTCTCCATTTGTTGAAGAATAAATTACAAAAAATGTGGAAAGGATTATAGACGTTGAGACTCTCGGGAATCCCAATGACCTAACACTCTTCCTTAGTATATAATAAAGAAACGTATTGAAGAAGCTAAGGAAAGTACTACATGTCAGCTAAAAACACCTTTTCAGGTGTTAAGTGAGATAACAGTCTGTTGTGTCAGTGGGCCAGACGGCTGGACAGAAGATTTCCAGGAAGTCTCCATCAGTGCTCAGAAATGTCAAATACAATTAACGCTTCAACGAATGCTTTCAAACAGACATATTTCAAATCACCTTATATGCAAATCAGATACAGATGCAAGGGGTAAGCAAGTACTCAACAAAAAGCTGAAGAACACTCAACGCTCAACTCTACGATCTGTAAAGAAAGCTTGCTCAGCTACTCATTTCTTTCGAACATGAGCTTAAAGGCAACTGAGTAGCACCATTCAAGAACTCAACTATCATTAAGTGAACTCAGAAGTTCCAAGTCTGCTGGACTTGAAGAGTTCTAAATGAACTAAGATGTTCCAAGACTGATGGTCTTGAAGGAATTTAAGTGATTCAAAGATTGTAAAAACATCCTTAATGGATTTCCTACTCAAGGAGTAAAATAGTGGACTAGGAGCCTTGAGTGCTCTGAACCTCTTAAATTCTCTGTGTCTTTTATATTCTTGCTTTACTGCTATACTTGTTATAACTGCCTGTTAACTATTAACTCTGCTTATCTTAAAGAGGAACAAACAAATCATATATTCCGCTGAAATTGATTAACAATATTATACAAAGGATTTTGAAAAAGAAAATTTAAAATAAATATATATTCAACCCCCCTTCTAGATAACTATTGTGCCTCTGGGAACTAACAATTGGTATCAAAGCAGGTTCTCTCAATCAGCCTACAAATCTTGAGTAGATCCAATGGCACATCTGATAAGCGAATCAAAAATTGGAGGAGGCAGCAAGCCACCAATGTGTAACAAAGATAAATTTGCCAACTGGAAAGTTCGTATGCAAGCATACATGGACTCAATAGATGAAGAGCTATTTCAAACTATAATGAATGGGCCCTACATTCCAACAAAGCTCGCACCAACTCCAGAAGATCTAAACAGATTTCAATTCAAGGCTAAAACTGAGTAGACTGACAATGAAAAGAAAGTTGTCCAACTCGACAAAAAGGCCAAGAACATTTTGTTCCAGTCTTTAGAAGATGATCTGTTCGAGAATGTGGTCAACAGGAAAACTGCCAAGGAAGTATAAGAACCATTGTTCATTATGCATGAAGAAACTGAAGAAGTCAGAGAAAAAAAACCATCTCTTCTAACTCAACAATATGAAATGTTTTCCCATGTTCCAAGGGAAAATGTCACTTCCACTTATGAAAGATTTAATGTTCTGCTCAACTCTCTTCGAGCTTTTGGAAAGATCTATTTAAACAAAGATTTGATCAGAAAATTCATTAGAGCTTTACGAAGCAAGTGGGATGCCAAAACCATTGCCATCATAAAATCAAATAATCTCCATGAAATGACTATTTAACAACTCTATGGCAACCTTCTCACCTATGAACTGGAGCTGCAGAGACTAAATCTGAAGGAAGAAAAAGGGACAAATGAGTTACTCTCAAAGCAACAGATACCATCTCCAAAGATAACACTGAAAATGACTCTAACTCTGAGGAAGATGATGACGAGGATATTGCAATGCTAGTAAGAAGACTCAAGAGGTTCATGCGTAAAGGTATAAGCAACAAACCTAAGAGATTAAACAATAACAACATCCAGGAGCAGATAAATGACTTATGCTACAATTACAAGAAGCCTGGCCATTTCATTGCAAACTTCAACAAACCTCTTAGAGAAGAACTAAAGATGAAATCAAATTCATAGAAAGAATTCAAAGGTAACAAGAGGCTCCAGAAGAAAGACAAAGTTCTTGTGGTCGTAGGATCATGGAGTGACTTAGAGAATGACACAACTCTTGAGTCTAGAGATGATGAAGATCCTCAAGTAGCAAATCTGTGTCTAATGGCAAAAAATGCAAAGGATAAGAAAAGTACTGACAATCATGAAGTAAGTATCGATGATGTATTTGACTTTAACTCTCCTGATGTAGATATTGATGATTTAAGAACTGCACTACATGGCATAACATCTGATCTACATTAATACATGAAATGGTTCAGAGTTTTGTCTAAAGATTATTCTCTTCTTCAAAAAGAGAAAGAGAAAGTTCAGGAAGAACTGGAAATAGCTCTTCTAAGTGCTAACTCTCTCTCCAAATTTGAAGTTGAGAATAAACTCTAAAAACAGGCCAATGAACTTAATGCACAAAGAGAGTCAAATCTAACCTCTAAGATTGAGGAACTAGAAAAGACAATATTAATATGGAATAGATCATCTTCATCCATGGACTCCCTGATCTCCAGTTAGAGAAGTGCTTATGATAGAACAGGTTTAGGTTTTTGGGAATCAACCTCAGAACCCTATGTGTAAAAATCAAAGGAAACTAACATCAGCAGTGCTTCAAACCTCAATAGAAGCATTGCATTTGTGAAATCCTCACAGAAGGAAGAAACAGTCCACCCCTGCTCTTTTGATCCAATCTATGCTATAAGGCATAACGGATCCCATGTTGGCCTAGGGGTCAAAAAAGATAAGAATAACTTAGTCACTACTCTCCAACCTCGAAAGATCGTAGAGTCGAGCAAAATCAACTCCATGAACCAACCAGGTGGGAATAGTAGAGTTAATTTACACTCTTCACAAATCATAAGTCACAAGGACACTTGGAAAAAGAAGAATTAATATAAAGGAAAAACTGTAAGAAATCCACATAAGTTCAAATGGAGAAAGAATCCACACACACACAAGCATGCATCATGCTAGATGTTTTGTATGTGATAAAATTGGTCATAAGGTTGCAGTATGTTACAATAATCCTATGCATATTAAACCCAAAGTCAAGCAGATTTGGGTCCCAAAGGGTACTACAAGATAGGACCCATGCAAGTATGGGTACCAAAATAAGAGCTTAAACCTCACTATAGGAACAGAGCTCCATAATAACAACTTGGTACCTAAACAGTGGATACTCACGACACATGACTAGGAATAAAGCCCTCATGTCCGACTTCATAGATTAAGAAAGTCCAACAATCATCTTTGGAGACAATGGCTTTGGAAAGACAAGAGGTTATGGCTAAGCTAGGATTGGTACAGTATCCTTCAGTAAAGTAGCCTATGTGGAAGGACTAAAACACAATCTTCTGAGCATAAGTCAGCTCTGTGATAAGGGTCACCAAGTGACCTTTCTCAACAATCAATGTCAAGTTAGAGATCTAAAGACCTCTTCTACAAAGTTGACCGGAACAAGAGAAGGAAACATCTACACTATTACTTTTGGTCAATTAAGTTCAGACGAGATAATATGCTTTTTGGCTAAAACATCTAAAGAAATGAATTGGCTATGGCATAGAAGGTTGTCTCATCTCAACTTCAAAAGCATGTCAAAAATTGGCCTCCAAAGATCTAGTAACAGGCTTACCCAAGCTCAGCTTTGTTAAGGAAAGGCCATGCAATGCCTGTCAACTTGGAATACAAACTAGAAGCTCATTCAAAAACTAAATTGTTAACTCAATTGATAAGCCCCTGCAACTACTTCACATGGATCTATTTGGACAAATTCAAACAACGAGCCTTGGAGGGAAGAGATACTCATTGGTCATAGTGGATCGCTATACAAGATTAACATGGGTGTTCTTTCTAAACTTAAAAGATGAAACAAGTTCCCAACTCATCAAGATGTTCAGGTTGGTGATGAATGAGAAAGGGGAGGAAATCAAGGCTATAAGGAGTGATCATGGTAGAGAATTAGACTTCTCTGAGATGGATCATTTTTGCAAATACAATGACATCAGTCACAACTTCTCAGCTCCACAAACTCCACAGTACAACGGAGTAGCTAAAAGAAAGAACAGAACGTTGATTGAAGCTAGAAGAACTCTACTAGCAGCAACTCGTCTACCTAAATACTTCTGGGCAGAAGCTGTCAACACTGCATGCTACACTCAGAATAAATCTCTTGTACACTACGTTAAAGAAGACTCCCTACGAACTATGGAGAGGAAGAAAGCCTAATGTCAGCTACTTCCATGTGTTCGGTTGTGCATGTTATATTCTCAACAATGGAAAATAGCATCCGACTAAGTTTCAACCCAAGTCAGACGAAGGAATCTTTCTCGGATATGCTAAAGACAGTAAGGCTTATAGAGTATTCAGCAAGAAGATACTAAGTGTTGAAATCTCGATTCACATCATCTTCGATGAAACAGACTTAGACAAAATTGTTCCTCAAGACACTACGAACGACAACTCAGACACTACGAACGAGGTGGTCGAGCTCAACACCACGATCGTAGTCCCAAAAGATGACATCGTTGATGTGACACCCCCAAATCCAGGTACTTCATTCCCACAGGATTTGGTGCTCACTTATCAAAAACTATTATATCTAACTACCCATAATCAAAGGATAAAGACATAATTTAAATAACTAAAACAATAATATCTCCCATTAAAGGGTTACATCATAATCTCAAATTAAATCCTAGGTAATCTAACCTTAAAATTATTACATAAGTTTGCGAAATACATTATAAAATAAAACAAGTCTTAAAACTTCAAGCATTTAAATAAACTTTAACTAATTCTTCATCACTTAGACATCTTGCCCTTTTCCTTGCTAGTAAATGGATCATCACCTCTTTCAACTTTAGCTGCATTGTTTAATTGCAAGAGTGAGTAAACAATTGGTCACTGACATAAAGATAGTATAATAACAACATGAGAGTGAACAACAAATACTGAATAAAAAAGAACTTGTTCTACGAATCAAAATAGAAAACAAATTCGAACTTTAATTATCTGAGGGTCTTAAGACCACGAACTATGTCATTAGACTGTACAGACTCTTCTTAACGTACTCAGGGGGATCAGCCTTTTGTACCATGTATTGTGCACAAACATCTAAATGTTACACGTACAAAATCCCCTATGTTAGGGTTGTTCGTCTCAGTTTGAATTTAGAATTTCCGCACTAAAGAAAGTTTAGTTTGGAACTAGCTTATCAGTGTTTCTAGAATTTTAGAACACTTATTCAATTTCCATAAATAAAGATTTAATACAAGAATGTATAACTGAACAAGGCTAAGAAATAATAAAGAAATGAGCTTCTATTTATAGAAGAATGGACTGAATAGTAACTAATTCATGAACAGTCCAGATTGATTTACTTTTAAACGGACGGTCCAGATTTAAAACAAAATCTTTTAATAAAATAACGTTATATATATATATACGTAATATGTGACTTCTTAGTATAAAAGGGTGCACTAACTATATATATAATAAAAACTAATCACCCCCCCCCTTTTTCCATCCAGACAAACCTATATATATATATATAAACTTTTATATAATATATACATATATATATATATATATAAATAACACATGAAAACATATATATATGTATGTATATTATAACAAAACACCCTCCTCGACAAATCCTTCCCCCCAAATCCACCCGTGACATTCCATTTCCCTCCCCCCATTTCAATATACGTGGGCCCCACTTTTATTAAATTAAGAACCTTTCTACCGATTATTTTGAAAAATGAGTAAATGGGGGGTCCATAAATTCAACAAATACTTCATAAAATCTCCTCAATATTTTTAACAACATTTATCATCATTATTATAATTCACAATATTAATCGACCAAGTCGTTCCTGAGAAAGAGGGGCTTTCAATAAGGATTTCTCCCTATCATTGGTAGCGCAATTAAGCGACCAAAACTCTCCTTGACAGAACTTCTAGACATCGTTAATATTGCAAATAATAATATTAATAACTTTGTCGTCTCAATTATTAATTTAATAATATAAAAAAATATTGACAATAATTGAATCAAATAACGTGAGATACTATGCAGCAATTACCGTAGCAATAATTGAATAAAACTGATTGACTTCTCACGTAAGCAACAATAATCAATACCGTGTGCTACTATGAAACTATGCGTATTACTGTACTTTTAACACCGGGTGTTTCAACAGTTAACGGTAAAACTTTTGTCATTATTTTCATAAAGTATTTTTTTGTTTTCTCAATCCGACAATAATTCCGTTGTGGGGTCCACCAATGGTTGTGTCGTTGTACGAATATTCCTTGTTAAAATGAATATTCCCTGATCAATCGAATATTATATAACAACTTGCGTACTTTGCAAAATTTATAAATATTACCCACAACTATAACATTATATCAAATTAATTCCATAATATTCAAAAATGATATTTATAGAAAATTCATCTTTATTTATAAAAGTTGGGGTCTTACATAAGTCATGAGTCGGATACCCCTTCTCGTAATCTTTTAACTGACGTGATGCATACGCAATAACTCTGCCGTTCTGCATAAGCACACAGCCTAGTCCTTTATACAATGCGTCACTATACACCTCAAAATTTCCTGTATCATCAGTCAACGACAACACAGGTGCTGAGCTCAACCTGTGACCTTATCAATAACATGTCCTAGAAACTATACACGTTCCATCCAAAACTCATATTTTGAAAATTTTGCATACAACTTCTCCTTTCTCAATGTCTCCAACGTCACTCTTAAGTGTTCAACATGTTCTTCCTTGGTCTTAGAATACACCAGGATATCATCAATAAACACCACCAAAAATTTGTCTAGGAATGGTTTAAACACCCTATTCATCAAGTCCATGAACGCTGCAGGTGCATTGGTTAAACCAAAAGACATAACCAAAAACTCTTAATGACCATACCGAGTTCTGAATGCCGTCTTCGGTACATCTTCTGGCCTCACCTTCAACTGATGATAACCACTCCTTCATTCTATCTTTGAAAAATATCTCACACCCTTCAGTTGATCAAACAGGCGTCGATTCTTGGTAACGGATACTTATTTTTAATCGTGACCTTATTCAATTCTCTATAATCAATGCAGAGCCGCATCGACCCATCCTTCTTCTTAACAAATAACATCGGCGCTCCCCATGGCGATACGCTCGGCTGGATATACTTCTTGTCGAGCAATTCTTGCAGTTGCACCATCAACTCTTTCATCTCTACCGGGGCCATTCTGTATGGTGCCTTAGACATCGGGCCTATTCCTGATACTAAATCAATCACGAACTCGATTTGTCGATCTGGCGGAAGATCCGGCAAATCGTCTAGAAATACGTCTTCAAAATCTCTTATGATCGGTATCTCCTTTAACTTCACACTTTTCCTCTGTGTATCAACTATGTAGGATAAGTATCCTACACATCCTTGTCTTAACAACTTCTTGGCTTGCATCACCATCAAACAACTTGCTTGTCGAGGTGATTTGCTGCCATAGAACATAACCTTTGACGGAGTCATAAGGTTAACACACTTTCTTTGGCAATCAATCACTGCTCCGTGATTGAATAACCAATCCATTCCCAATATAACATCAAACTCCGCTAGTCTAATTGGTATCAAGTCTACCCTCATCTCTTGACCCTTTATAACCACTTTACAAATCTTATATATGAACCTAACAGGAATTACTTCCCTATTTGCAATCTCTATGCTCAAAGGATAATCTAATTCTTCCTGACGCAAATCTAAGTTTTGAGCAAATTCATCAGATATAAATAAACAAGTAGCACCTGAATCAAACAGTACAAAAGCATTAATACCATTAATCGGAATGATACCTGACACCACATCCTTAGACTGAACATCATCCTGCACAGTCATATTGAAAGTTCTCGCAGTAGGTCGGCTTGATTGAGCTGGTCCAGTGATAGTCAATGCACCACCACCGTTGTTGTTTCCTTTTCCTCCACTTGCACTCCCCGCTGGCTTTTTAGGGCAATCACGGGCCATGTGATCCTTCGAACCGCAGGTAAAACATGCTCCTTTCTTCGGACTAAAATAGTTCAGTGCAATGTGTCCCTCCTGACCACAGTTGAAACACACCCGCGTTCCCTTCAAACATACCCCAGTATGGTTCTTTCCACAAGTAGCACAAGCTTCAAACATTTTCTTCTGCTGACTTCCCTGCTGTCCTCCCGTAGTCAAATTCTCGTTCCACTTCCTCTTTTGATTGTTACTTCCAACATTACTCCCACCAGCCTTATTCTCGTTATCATTCTTCCTCTTCTTCTGTTCTTGGTTATGCTTGGTCAAGGCATCGCTTCCACCTTCCGCGATAATTTCCATTTCCAGTACAGCCGCAAATGTATTTAACTGGAACATTGAAACCTTGCTATACAACCAGGGTTTCAATCCTTGTTCGAACCTTCTCACCTTACGCTCATCCGTATTGACTTGATAAGTGGCAAACCTTGCCAACTCGTTAAACTTCGTAGCATATTATGGCACCGTCATTGTTCCTTGCTTCAACTCAAGAAATTGCACTTCCAGCTGATTCTGAGAACTCGCTGGAAAGTACATTTCGAGAAACATTTCATTGAATCTATCCCACGTTATCACTCCTTGTCCTCCACGAATCTTATTTGCTTTCCACCAGTAGCTAGCTTCGGACTTCAGCATGAATGTTGTGAACGCATTCCTCTGATCTTCATTAACTCTATCAACATCAAACACCTTCTCCATTTCCATGATCCAAGTTTGGGCTTACACTGGATTCATAGACCCTTGAAACTCTGGCGGTCCAACCGCTTTGAATTCCTTGAAAGTCATAACTTGAGCTTGCGGTTGATTCGCAAGTGCTCCCGTCAATAGAGCTACCAACTGCGGAACCGGATTAACGTTGGTCTCGTTGTTATTGTTAGTAGACCCCTCAGGAGGTGCTTATTGACGTGGTTGTCTTCTTCTAGGAGGCATTTTTCTACTAAAATATACGCTTATTAGTTCATTGCTCAACTTCTTGGGTATTTGAAGTTTAACTTAAACATTCCCAAATTAAAGCTATAACACATAACATTTCAAATAAAATCTAATATTTTATTCATTCGTAATGCTTTAGAATATATAAAAGATAGCATATCTGCTATAAACATCCACTTTCCTGAACTAAACAAGTTTCAGGATTACATACTCATACTATCCCTTTATTTATCTCAAAATAAGGGATTCAAAACTTATTTATTCACATAATTAACCTCATATTATTATCACTCTTATTCTATCTAGGCATATTAAGACGTCGTAAGGTTTCTCGACGTTCCTCCTCCATGATATGGTAAGTCGTTCTACAATCCATCACGAACCACAGCGAGTCTTCATACTGATATGGGTAATAACGGACTCGATCCTGGGCCATATAAATCGCAGAATTAAAAGCATAATCCATCTCCTTCATCTTGGCTTTCTTCACTTGAACTGTATCCTCAGCACGGTCTGCACGTTGAGTCGCCTTCATCCAAGCATCATCTGCTCTTGCACGCTTAGCTGATTCCTCTTTGAAGTCATCTTTTAACATCTCCATGTCAGTCTTCATCTTCTCGTTCACTGCCAACAAGTCTTCATGCTGACCCTCGGTATGAACTAGATCCCATTCTGTGTTTCCGAGTTTTGAATCAAGTTCCTGAATCTCTGCATCCTTCTGCTCCAACGCAATGTGATGCGTCTCAACCATCTCCTTCAGCTCCTCAACATTATCCTGTAACTATGTTATGGTCATATAGAGCGTCATACATCTTAGCTGATACGGAGTTTGGTGGAAACTCCTCAGGATCCTCCTCATCATCATCCTCCTCTATCTCCCCAGGACTATAGTCCTCGGGATCGGTCACAGGCTCATCCTCTTGGATCAACTATTCCCGCCCTACGTGAATATCCCGGGGTTCGTTATCTACAGGTACCTGAGGTATCACCTCCCTAGCTGGACTGGACCCTCCTTCGTTAGACATCCTATCAACAAAATATTTTAAGTTTTACTTAACATTATCGATACTCGCGAGCATATAAGTTATTAACATATAGCACATAATGTCTTTTATTGTTTAGTTTAAATGGATGTCTTAATCCATTCCTTAAAACTCGATAACAGTTAAACACCTCTACGTTTTCTGTCTCCTTAAAGGCTACTTCCTAAGGTTTTCTCCACCTAAGGTTCATAACCTAAGGCTTTGATACCAACCTGTGACACCCCCAAATCCAGGTACTTTATTCCCACAGGTTTTTGGGAATCAACCTCAGAACCCCATTGGAAAAATCAAAGGAAACTAACATCAGCAGTCCTTCAAACTTCAATAGAAGCATTACATTTGTGAAATCCTCACAGAAGGAAGAACCAGTCCACCCCTGCTCTTCTGGTCCAATCTATGCTATAAGGCATAACAGATCCCATGTTGGCCTAGGGTTCAGAAAAGAGAAGAGTAACTTAGTCACTATTCTCCAACCTCGAAGGATCGTAGAGTCGAGCAAAATCAACTCCACGAACCAACCAGGTGGGAATAGTAGAGTTAATTTACACTCTTCACAAATCATAAGTCACAAGGACACTTGGAAAAAGAAGAATCAATATAAGGGAAAGACTGTAAGAAATCCACATATGTTCAAATGGAGAAAGAATCCACACACACATAAGCATGCATCATGCTAGATGTTTTGTATGTGATAAAATTGGTCATAAGGTTGCAGTATGTTATAATAATCCTATGCATATTAAACCCAAAGTCAAGCAGATTTGGGTCCCAAAGGGTACTACAAGATAGGACCCATGCAAGTATGGGTACCAAAATAAGAGCTTAAACCTCACTACAGGAACAGAGCTCCATAATAACAACTTGGTACCTAAACAGTGGATACTCATGACACATGACTAGGAATAAAGCCCTCATGTCCGACTTCATAGATAAAGAAAGTCCAACAATCATCTTTGGAGACAATGGCTTTGGCAAGACAAGAGGTTATGGCTAAGCTAGGATTGGTGCAGTATCCTTCAGTAAAGTAGCCTATGTGGAAGGACTAAAACATAATCTTCTGAGCACAAGTCAGCTCTGTGACAAGGGTCACCAAGTAACCTTTCTCAACAATCAATGTCAAGTTAGAGATCTAAAGACCTCTTCTACAAAGTTGACCGGAACAAGAGAATGAAACATCTACACTATTACTTTTGGTCAACTAAGTTCAGACGAGATAATATGCTTTTTGGCCAAAACATCTAAAGAAATGAATTGGCTATGGCATAGAAGGTTGTCTCATCTCAACTTCAAAAGTATGTCAAAACTAGCCTCCAAGGATCTAGTAGCAGGCTTACCCAAGCTCAGCTTTGTTAAGGAAAGGCCATGTAATTCCTGTCAACTTGGGAAACAAACTAAAAGCTCATTCAAAAACTAAATTGTTAACTCAATTGATAAGCCCCTGCAACTACTTCACATGGATCTATTTGGACAAATTCGAACAACGAGCCTTGGAGGGAAGAGATACTCATTGGTCGTAGTGGATGACTATACAAGATTAATATGGGTGTTCTTTCTAAACTCAAAAGATGAAACAAGTTCCCAACTCATCAAGATGTTCAGGTTGGTGATGAATGAGAAAGGGGAGAAAATCAAGGCTATAAGGAGTGATCATGGTAGAGAATTAGACTTCTCTGAGATGGATCATTTATGCAAATACAATGACATCAGTCACAACTTCTCAGCTCTACGAACTCCACAGCAAAACGGAGTAGCTGAAAGAAAGAACAGAACGTTGATTGAAGCTAGAAGAACTCTACTAGCAAAGAACTCATCCGCTAAAATACAGGCAGAAAGTCATCAACTTTGCATGCTACACTCAGAACAAATCTCTTGTACACTACGTTAAAGAAGACTCCCTACGAACTATGGAGAGGAAGAAAGCCTAATGTCAGCTACTTCCATGTGTTCGGTTGTGCATGTTATATTCTCAACAATGTAAAATAGCATCTGACTAAGTTTCAACCCAAGTCAGACGAAGGAATCTTTCTCGGATATACTAAAGACAGTAAGGCTTATAGAGTATTCAGCAAGAAGATACTAAGTGTTGAAATCTCGATTCACATCATCTTCGATGAAACAGACTTAGACAAAATTGTTCCTCAAGACACTACGAAAGACAACTCAGACACTACGAACGAGGTGGTCGAGCTCAACACCACAATCGTAGTCCCAAAAGATGACATCGTCGATGTGACACCCCCAAATCCAGGTACTTCATTCCCACAGGATTTGGTGCTCACTTATCAAAAACTATTATATCTAACTACCCATAATCAAAGGATAAAGACATAATTTAAATAACTAAAACAATAATATCTCCCATTAAAGGGTTACATCATAATCTCAAATTAAATCCTAGGTAATCTAACCTTAAAATTATTACATAAGTTTGCGAAATACATTATAAAATAAAACAAGTCTTAAAACTTCAAGCATTTAAATAAACTTTAACTAATTCTTCATCACTTAGACATCTTACCCTTTCCCTTGCTAGTAAATGGATCATCACCTCTTTCAACTTTAGCTGCATTGTTTAATTGCAAGAGTGAGCAAACAATTGCTCACTGACATAAAGATAGTAAAATAACAACATGAGAATGAACAACAAATACTGAATAATAAAGAACTTGTTCTACGAATCAAAATAGAAAATAAGTTCGAACTTTAATTATCTGAGGGTCTTAAGACCACGAACTATGTCCACGGTGTCTAGGTATTATTACCTTAACCTTAACAGTCATTAGACTATACAAACTCTTCTTAACGTACTCAGGGAGATCAGCCCTTTGTACAATGTTTTGTGCACAAACATCTAAATGTTACACATACAAAATTCCCTATGTTAGGCTTGTTCGTCTCAGTTTGAATTTAGAATTTCTGCAATAAAGAAAGTTTAGTTTGGAACTAGCTTATCAATGTTTCTGGAATTTTAGAACACTTATTCAATTTCCATAAATAAAGATTTAATACAAGAATGTATAACTGAACAAGGCTATCAAAATCAAAGATCGAATATTAACAATATATGCTTTGTATAATAATTAGAAAAGTGAAACTTGCTCGATGAAACGAATTAAATTACAAGAGCTTAATCAATCGTATATAAGAATAGAATCAATAATATTGCTCAATAGAATTTAGGAACTTGCATTCATTAATAAAAGAATGAAGTTAGAAAAACTTGCTCAAGTGTAAGCATATATGGTTTAGAAACTTGCACAATTATGAAAATAGAGTTAGAGAACTTGCCTTGTTTGTAAGCTACACAAGTGTAAAATAATCTCCAATTATCCTATATACATCATTAAAACCGCAACAATAATTAGTTGTATGAACATTAGCTTTAAGGGTTTAAACCATCATTTAGGTCATAACCTTAACTTAGCATCTAACCATGTTGGTTAACATACTTAACGAATCTGAAATCTCATTACGAGCCAACATCGCCTAACCGTTCAGCTCTAGCCTTTGCAAACATCACATTTGGTTTCATTTTATAACTTATTTAAATAGTTATTTCAAATCTTTACACTTTGCATTACAACACATGACAACCCGTTATTGTAGTCTGTATTATGTCTCGACATCATTAACCTGCATGCTAGACTAATATATGTTCGATGCACATAACTCGCAAATAAGCGTAAGTCACCGCTGGGCTCGAGTATGGCTTGGCTTGTTCTTATCCCTTGCCTTTGCATAAACAATGCAAATGCTATTTGGTGCTCAATCAGAGAAAACCCAATGGCAAATTTAGCGCTTGGGAATGGCGCTTGTTGCCGCTTTTTGCCTTGGCATTCAGCCAGTAAATTTGGTGTATGTATGCATTTGCAGAGACTAAGCATGAACAATAGCCATTTTTAGCTCAACTAACACGAATTTCACCCACCAAACAGTGAAATTAACATCTATAGTTGGTACAAACTATTACAAACATGTTTACTAACATTTACAACCAATTAACACAATTTATCATCAACTAAAACTAGTTTAATTTCTCAAAATTCCATATTTTCATATAAAACTCCATTTTTTAACTTCTTACACAAAAATCATCACTGACATCTCAAAACTTGGCCAAAACACTTCATTCAAATTACGTTATGCTCGTTTCTTAATAAGCTAGCATAAACAAAACTCAATTTACAGTTTAGCATACGAATTAGCCACTAAAATTTTATAATTAACTAATAAGGTATAGACTTTGTAAGAATTTTATAATTAACTAACCCGTGCTAACTTCGTTCGGGTTACTCGCTTTTTGAGAATCACGAAAAACTCTCTTCCTGAAACCACAGACTTTGTTTTGTCCGTATCCGCCTTTGGTGCCACCGTCCCAGCTGGACTTGACTTTGGTGCACTACAAAATCAAGCTAAATGACCTTCTCTTCTTGAAATTTCCACTTCTATTATCTTGGCCATGATTACCACCGAAGTGGTTACCATTCTTAGCATGATAATTTCCCCCACGATGGTTATCATTGTTCCGATAGCCGTTGCCACCGATATAATTATTATCGTTTTTTTGGTCGTTTACCTTTTGCTTGAGCTGAATGAACGCTCTCATGTGCTTCATTGCTTATCTCAGCATTTTCAGATGCCATTCTCAAACACTATCACAAAACAAGGGTTAATTAACATATCACATATTATCTCTATACTATGACCAACCAATTAAATACCAAATAAACTTAGGTAGGTCATACTATGAAGAATTCCCTGTCTCTCCCTCTTAGTTCTTGTCTCGAGATCTTAGCCAGGATCATATCCTAAGCTTTGATACCAACTGTGACGCCCCAAAATTAGGTATACGTCACCCATCTTGGGTCGCCACTTACATGGTATGTAATTTAAATACAACTTTATTAATACAACTGTCAGGTACAATAATGACAAAACATAAACTGTGAGTTTGAATACAAATATTGTCTACTAGAGATTATACAAACTCAAAAGGAGTCCTAATTACAAATATTATCACACCATTTCACATAATAGTGAGGACTACTAATGCTATCCTCTGGACCATCACTCCGTTCCCCGACTCGTCCCAGCTATATTCTCATTTCCTGAAGAGAACAGTGAAAGGAAGGGTGAGCTCAACTAGCCCAGTAAGAAATATTATGACTAAGATAATGTAGAATAAATTATCATTAGTCTCCAACAATGTTAAACTGAAAAAATATAATAGACATCAAGTTTAACTGCAGCGGAACAAGTAATCCATTAAAAGAGTCAAGTAGAAAATAAAATCTACTATCTTTTATGATTTAAAAAGTTTTTCATCACTGTTATCGCTGAGACTCAGCTTAATAAATATTCCACATCATCGAATCACCCCTGCACTACGGCCAATGATATTCTTTAGTATCACGACCACCAATTATCCATGCACTACGGCTAAAGATAATCATGTTTTCATCAACAGTCCTGATCATGCCATAAAATAATTCATCTTTGCACTACGGCCAAAGAGAATCCATAGCCATAATCATACCAAAAATTGTTCATCAATGTACTACGGGCCAATGAGGACTTTTTCCACATCATTTGTAACAATACGGTTATTATTACATCGAATAATCCCTGGTCATAATCATACCAAGTCCATCAATGCACTACAGGCCATAGATGACTTTCAAAAAAATATAAACATGAGGATGATGACAATGATATAAGAATTCAATAAAACAAGTTCAAGAATTAATTTATTCAAGAACTAATAACGCCCAAATTGTCAACATGATCTCGCTTTTGTAGAGTAAAATTCAAGAATGCCCGAAGAAGAATATTTCCATGAAAAAATCTTTGGATGAAGCACAAATATCAAGGATATTCCACTAATTTCATGGAGTATAGAAGTCAAAACTTTAACCAACTTAGTATAATAAAGAATGGAATAACAAAAGAAATCACCATGCATGTGGTATCGCGACAGACAAAGTTATTCCAACAGAATAATAATAATAACGGAAACCAAGTCATGCGTAAAAAGCACGGATGGATGTTCCAACAGAATAATAAAGAACGGAATAATAATGTAAATCACCATGCATGCAGATTATCAGATGACAAAGTTATTCCAGCAGAATAATAATAATCGGAACGAGTCAAAGTAAATTCGCGACCAAGACAGGATGTTCCAAATGAATAATAAAGAATAGAATAACAACGAAATCACAATGCATGCAGTACTTCGCGATGTATAAAGTTATTCAAATGAATACTAATAAGGGATTTAAATCAGTCCGACGTAAAACGCATGCATGTGAGGATATTCCAACAGAATAATAATAAAGAGCGGAACTGAATCCCGTAAAGAAACGCATGCACGAGGATATTCCAATGAATAATAAAGGCGGAATAATAGAAGAATGTCACCAAGTATAGGGTAGCCTCACAGTATCTGAGTTATTCCAATGAATAATAAAGAATGGAATAACATAAGTTCTCTTCATGAATACAAAAGAATAACACCCCTTACTTAGTACAACAAATAATATTCCCTACCTTTGAAAGAAGAGTATTCGACTAGTAGGTCGAGGATATACTCGAAGAAAACTTGCACTACGCTCAAAGCTTTCTTAAACTCTAAAGAAATACGCTCAAGATTATAGAAGAAGAACTCTTTCTATAGTTTCGTCTCAGAGTTTCAATTGAATTAAGTAAGAAATAATGAAGGAATGAGCTTCTATTTATAGAAAAATAGATGAATAATAACTAACTCATGAGCGGTCAGATTGATTTACTTTAATCGATGGTCCATATTTAAAGCAAAATCTTTTAAATAAAATATATTATATTCTATTTATAAACTAATAAAACGAATAACTTTATAAAAGATTTTTTACTATGCAAATACTACGCACGGCACTATGTAAAACACTATGCATAATAAAATATAATATATTCTAATTATTTTATAATAAAACAAATAACTTTATAAAAGTATTCTATTTTAAATAAAAGATATTACTATTCAAAACACTATGCATAATAGAATATAATATATTCTATTTATAGAATAACTTTATAAAAGTATTACATTTTATTACATTAATAATACCAATAAAACAAAACCGAGTGACTTCTCACATAAGCATCAATAATCAATACTGGTGTGCTACTATGCAACCACGCCAGACATTATATTTTTTAACGTGTTTTTCACGATTAACGATAAAACTTCCGCCGTTATTTCCATAAAATATTATTGTCATTTTCTCAATCCGACAATAATTCTGTTGTGGGATCCACCAATGATTGTGCCATTGTACGAATATTCCCTGTTAAAAAGAATATTCCCCAACCAATCGAATATTATACAACAACTTGCGTACTTTGTAAAATTTATAAATACTACCCACAACTATAACATTATCTCAAATCCACACCATAATATTAAATAAAATATTTCGAGAAAATTAAATCTTTATTCATAAAATCTGGGGTCTCACATTAAGCACTAAGTTTACTTAGCCTCCACATTTACTTTGCCATTAACTCTACTTGGTCATTACATAACTTATCTCTTGCTTAGCCATTAAGTGTAAGCACTTTACACAGCTATTAAGTTTACTTGCTTATCTCATTTACTTAGCCACCAAGTATAAGCACTTTACTTGGTCTTAACTTATCCTTTGCTTAGCCACCAAGTACTATACTTGGCCACCACTTTGGGTCATTCATAGGTTGCCCCATGGGTTTAAACCATCCGGTTACCCATCGGTTTGATCCGCGGTTTATTTTCTTGGTTTGGGCCTTAACCTTAATTCTTATTGGGCCTATCTTGGGCTTGATTTCACAAAGCGTTGGGCTTGACATAATCCAAGTCCAATTGGATTCTACAAAGTCCATTAAGACTAATCATACTCTACGCATCCCATTCTCGTATTCTCTTCGTATATAGTTCGTACGATATTCATATTATACGTCGTAATAATCTTCTTACTATACTCGTATAATAACTAGTATCATACTCTTATTTCTCACGCATAATAACCCTAATTATTATACGTCATCATTAAATTCTCGGAACTCACTTTTCCTAACCCTTAGGTTTTTAAGTCCGAAGGCGAAAACTTTGTTTTTGCCATAACTGAAATATTATTGAATATTCCATTATGTCTTAGAATTCTATCATTACGCATTTCTCAGAAACTCAAACTCAATCTCTGAACAGAAATGGATGAATAGTGCCTATTTCGTCTTTTCCCCCGAAAATATTTTTGTTCTCGGAAAAATTTAATTTTCCTCTGGAAAGTTCTTATTCGTTCAATCTAGCTCATATCTAGAATACTCCCGACTTATAATCATCCTCGGTTCTAGAACGATTAATATACACATAGCACAAAATATTATTAATAACAATTTATTTTATTAATAACTAATTCTTTAAATCTAAATTCTGGACAATCCGAATTTTTGGGTTTTCACATAAATCAACTATTTACATGAAAAATACCTAAACATATATAAAATTGTTTCTTTTCTAGAATTTGACAGATTATAACTCCTTTATGAACATATATTTTTCTTGGAAGTTTTAAAAGTCATTTACTATTTTTAATTAGCCTAAAACAACCTGATATTGCAACTTTTTTAATAAATCAAAATTGTGTCCAACAATTCTGTAATTTTCAGGGTATGTTCTTTTCACATATATGTACTCCCTGTAAAACGTTCACACTACAGATAAGGAAGCATATCAATATAATTACTTTATTGAACATGTTTTGTGATGAGTTTGGGTTATTATTAAAACTGAATAGTAACTAAATAATAAGAAGAAAGTAATAATGAACTATTATTCATTATAACAGAAAGATGCCACCAAGAAGAAGACAACGAAATCAAGAAGCTAATGTCAATCAACCTGAAGGGGGACCGATTAAGGATGTAATGACCGAGAAATTCGGATTTATTGTAAAATAATTTTATTTAATTAAATATTGAATAAAATTATATTATATATGTGTTGGTAAGATGAAGGTCGTTCTATAACCTAAATGTGTTGAAATGTTGTGGTATTCTGGCTACGTGAAGGAATTAAAGTGTTTGAATTTCCAAGACGAAAATAAAAGCTTTTCGAGAAATTTTCCAAAAAAAAACACTATTCACGAGTTTCTGCTCGGGAATTATTTTTGAACTTCCAGAAATACGTAATGATAGAATAATAAGGGAGGATGGATTATGCAATAATAATTCAGGTATGGCTAACGCAGTTTTTCGCCTGCATACTTAAATTGAGAATGTTAAGGAACGTAAGGATTGGAATAAATAGTAATCGTATGATAGCAAGTATTATACGAGGCTATGAATATGAGTATGATACAAGGTATTATACGAGTATATATGAAAGTTAGTATAACATATATGACAAAAGATTATATGAACTAGTATACGTAAGAGATAGGAGGATTTTACGTTAATCGCTTAAATCCTACTTCATTGGACTTGTAGGATTTGTGTAAGAATTTTGCAAGCCCAATTGGTATTATGTTAAAGCCCAAAGATTATGGAATGCAAGCCCAACGTTAGGCCCAAAATTGTTTAAAACTAAAGCCCAACTAAGAATAGGATACGTGGATCAAACCAGTGGGTAAATGGGTAAGAAAACCCATGGGGCAACCCATGTGTGACTCATGGCTGGCCATCTTGGTGAGCAAGCAAAGGATAAGATTTGTGTTGCCCAATTAATGAATAGTAAGGAGGTTATTAAGGAGGTGGAAGGGCCTAAGTTACTAAAATACCCTCACCTAGCAAATCCTATAAATATAGAGCTTTGGATTTCATTTGTTGTTTGTTCAAAATACACCAACAACTTAGAGTTTATACATTTGAGAGAAAAGTGAGAAAAATCTAGATTGTTCATTATCCAAGAAGAAAGAAAGCTTTGTTTATCAACGGTAATAGTCTTTAAACCATTAGTCTTCCTATCTTCCATAGTAGGTTGATAGAGAAGTGATGAATGGTGGTGCATGTGATGCCCCCAAAATAGGTATACATAACCCATCTTGAGTCGCCAAATACATGGTACAAAATTCAAATACAACTTAATTATAAAACTGTCGTGTAAAGTACGACAAAATATAAGTTGGGAGTTTCAACACGAATATTGTCTTCTAGACAATATCCAAACTCAAATTTTATATTATTACATTTATTTTCACACTACTTCACAAAATAGTGAGGACTACTAATGCAAATATCTGGACCGTCACTCCGTTCCCCGACTAGTCCTAGTTATATTCTCATTTCCTGAAGAGAACAATTAAAGTAAAAGGGTGAGCTCAACTAGCACAGTAAGAAATATTATGACTACGATAATGCAGAATAATTTATCGTTAGCCTTCAACAGTGTTAAACTAATAAAATATAATAAACATCAAGTTTAACTGCAGCGGAACAAATAATCCATTAGAAGAGTCAAGTAGAGCATAAAATCTACTATCTTCTATGATTTAAAAAGTTTATCATCAATTTTATCGCTGAGACTCAGCTTAATAAATAATCCACATCATTGAATCATCCCTGCACTACGGGCTAATGATATTCTTTAGTATCACGACCACGAGTTATCCATGCACTACGTGCCAATGAATCGTGTTTTCATTAACGGTCCTGATCATGCCATAAAACAATTCATCTTTGCACCCTTGGCCAAAGAGAACCCATGGTCATGATCATACCAAAAACTATCCATCAATGCACTACGGGCAAATGAGAACTTTTACCACATCATTTGTAACATTATGGTCATGATTATACCGAATAATCCCTGGTCATAATCATACCAAGTCCATCTATGCACTACGAGCCAAAGATGACTTTCATAACAATATAAGCATGAGGATGATGACAATGATATAATAATTCAATCAAACGAGATCAATGATAAATTTTAGAGATTTATAATTTAATTTATCCAGAATTCAATAACGTCCAAATTGTCAACATGATACTGCTTTGTGGAGTAAAATTCAAGAATAATATTGTATCAAAAATGATTTGAACCAAAAAGAAATCAATTTTTGTCATGAATAGTACCCCGGGTGAATAATAACTTCGGGAATAATAACCCCGTGAATAGTACCTCGGCATGAAAAAGTTAAAAATTATCAAGAATGCTCAGAATAATATTTCCATGAAAAGATACTGGATGAAGCGCAAATATCAAGGACATTCTACTAATTTCATGGAGTATAGAAGCCAAAACTTAACAAAATGAGTGTAGAATTCAAAATCTAAAATGAAATAATATTACTTACATACTACAGAGTATGCAAGAAAATATTATTTTATACGAATACTGAACAAAATAATATCCCTTACGAATATTCAACGAAAATAATATTCCTTACGAATATTAAATGAATATAATGAATATTGAACGAAAATAATATTCATACGAATACGAAAAATAATATCTCTTTAGAATATAAAAAAATAATAACACTTACCTCAAAAAGAGAGCAATTATGACTGGTATAGTGGATATATTCTTGAAGAAAACTTTCACTATTTTTTACACTCAAAGCTTCCTAAAACTCGAAAGAAATACGCTCAATATTATAGAAGAATAATTCTCTGATTCTAGTGTGATTTTCAATTCTAACTAAGCATCCTATTTATAGGAGAATAGAAAGGATACTATTTGGAAAATTATCACGGATCAACAGTAGGATTTTCGGACGAACGCATCACGGGGAAAAGAAAAAATTTCAGACGTCCCTTATTTCAACTTATTAATATAATATTCAATAAAATATAATGTATTCTATTTTTCTTAAAAAACAATACTTATTATAATATATATATATATATATTAACACATGTTTGTTTTGAAAACAAACACCTCCCGTGTCCATTTTCATCGGATTCCCCCCTCCAAATTCCTTCTTCCAACATGTGGGCCCCACCCACATGTCATTATCATATATATATATCAAATACTTCATAAAAATTCCCTCAATATTTTTAACAACATTTTCATTTTTGAATTTTTGAAGTTTGACTTTTTCTGAAAAAGTCAACTGTTAACTTTTTGACCAAAAAGTCAACCTCGGTAAAATTTGTGTTTATAGTCTATTTTGACTAATTTCATCATTCCGGACTCAAATATCACGTCTGCATCTCCAAATTAAACTTCGAACTCAAATTCAATTTGTAATAACACTTATTCATTATTATTATAACTCGCAATATTAACAACAAGATCGTTTCTAGGAAAGAGGGGGCTTTCCAATAAGAATTTCTCCATATTGGCGCACAATTAGGAGACCAAACCTCTCCTCGACAGAACTTTCTAGACATCGTCAATATTGCAAATAATAATATGAATAACTATATCGTCTCAATTATTATTTTAATAATATATAAAATATCGTCAATAATTGAATCAAATAACGTGAGATACTATGCAACAATTACTGTAGCAATAATTGAACAAAACTGAGTGACTTCTCACGTAAGCATCAATAATCAATACCGTGTGCTACTATGCAACCACGCGTATTACTATACTTTTACCACCAGGTAGTTCAACAGTTTAACGGTAAACCTTTTGTCGTTATTTTATAAAAAGATATTTCTGTCATTTTCTCATTCCGACAATAATTTCGTTGTGGGGTCCACCAATAATTGTGCCATCGTACAAATATTCCCTATTAAAACGAATATTCCCCGACCAATCGAATATTTTATGACAACTTGCATACTTTGTAAAATTTACAAATATTACCCACAACTATAACATTATCTCAAATCCACACCATAATATAAAAAAAATATTTTGAGAAAATTAAATCTTTATTTACAAAATTCGGGGTCTTACAGTGCATGTATGATAAAGAGTATGAGAATGACTATTAATGGACTTAGACCTTAATAAGTCATGTTGTAAGATAAGCCTAATAAATGAAGTTGTGAACTATTTGGTTAGAATGTTAGAATATGGAATGAATCCATTTTAAACAGTGTAAAAATATCAAGTAACGAAGTTATGGCAAAATTTACGAGATTAGACGATAATCGTCGAAATCGTAAAATTCTCAAAATGGAAGTCAAAAGTTAGCATTTAGCTCAGAAATGTTGGTTTTTGATGGAGAATGGTTTTAATTGGCATTCTAGAGTTGCGGACTCGAAAATGACCAAATTCCGACTTAGAATGAAGAAACGAGCTTTGAACGTTCATGAACGTTTAACATTTTTGTAATAATGAACTAATCGGTGAATTCTGAGTTAAAAGATTCGAAAGAGAAATGTTTTCTAATTAAATCATAGAGCATGTGATTTGTGAGCTAATGGCATTTGAACGAGCCAATTCGGACTTATAACGAATAAGTTATGGAGTCGGAAAGTTCACAAAGAAAATTTAACTCATCAAATTTTACGAAGCTCGTAGGTATTTGTAGTAGCGACCAAGAATGGGAAGTCGGCGCCACACACAATGGCCAAGAACCTCAACCATCAGAAGTGGTCTTTGCAGTCACGACTTTAGTATTGTAGTTTGGTGTCACAGTGACGTAGTCGAGCATCATGTACTGCAAACCCGCGTCGCAGCGCGAGTTATTTATAGGAAGTTAGCGCATCAGCGCCAGCAATAGGAAAGACCCAGAGAAGAATGCTTATGAACATAAGGAATAGGAGTTGACTAAAGAGAACTTATTGTTTTAATTAACTTAGAATGACATCCTTAAAGATGTTTATGACCTTAATATTACAACTAAATGTTGACAAATATTACGTAAATGTAAGACAATTAACCGTAACAATGATAAACAATCTAAAGCATGAATAGATTGAGAAGAAGGGTAAGATATAGTAATAACCCTACTTGATTATATATGACCTAATGTGGTATGTTATGTGATCATGTATTGTAGAATCCTTAAAGACACAAAGAGAATTTGTATTGACTATAAAAGACGCTAAAGGCAAGTATTCTGACCCTTGTCTAAATTCTTTGGACAAGCTTTGTAATTCATGTACCTTATGCATGAATTGATAATGATGAAGTCGAAGCAAATTCCTTCGGCTAGACTTAAGATGTTCTATGGATTTCTTATAATCTATCAAACCATTGTCAAAGTTGTTATCTTTTGCCAAACTATTTTGGTATTGATTTCAAAGAAAGACTGAGTATGCATAAAGAAGTGTTTGTCGTCAAACGACAGGCACATGAGGTTTCCAAAACTTAAACGTACATACGTTTAAAGAAAGTAGTGTTGCACAACATATAGTACTATAGGCTGATCACCTAGATGTGCTCGTAAGATATGTCGGACTTACAGACTTGGTGTCGGGTTGTCCTTTTCAAAGAAAGAATGAAATGCTCAAGGTCTTGGACCGAAATTGATATTTTATTGAATAATGTCATTGTGAATGTTTTAAAAAAAGAGAAGTGCTATTTTGAATTATCGATAGTACTTCATAACTACTGTTTTAGTTATTGAAGATATACGATTTATATGATTCAAGCCTATTGTTTAAATGAAATTGTCATACTTGTTGAGCTAGTTATGCTCATTCTTGCTTGAACCATATGAATGCAACTAAGACTGAACGTACTAAAGGATCCGGAAAAGAAAAAGGGAAGGCCAAGGCAAACCAATAGGTTGCCTTTGTAATAGATTAGTATAGATGTTGTAATTACATAATATTTTGACAAGTACTCATTAGGTTATAAAAAACCTGGGAATGGTAATATTGTTTTGGAATATATAGACGATATTTTCAATCTTTTGAGGTATTTCATTTCAATGATTGTGTGAACTGTAGCACCGTGTAGCACCATATGCCGGGTTGAAAGATATCCGGATTTGGGGGCGTCACACACATTATCAATTAATTACCCATAATTGCAATTAGTCAATATGTTCAAATCATGCCACTATATTCAAATAAATTGAATTTTTAATTATTAATAATCCTATCAATTCTTTGATATTAAATTCTTAGGATTAGTCCACAAATTAAAATAAACTATTAGTGACTCCCATTTCATAAATTCACATAACCACATAAGGTTTGAATAGACTCACAAAACTAACTCATTAAAATTAAATCACATATTTAATTAATAAGGAGTATAAAATTCACGGTCATTACACTCTTCTTCTGAGTATCGACTATGTAGGCTAAGTATCATATGTGGCGCCCCCAAATCCTGGTATCTTCCAAACCGATAGATGGTGCTACACGGTACTACTAACTATACATTCATTCCATTAAAACAACATCAAAATGAGTGTATCAACTACATTCTTATTACAATTATAATAAATCCTTTCCCAGGTTATGAAATTGAATACATTCATCATTGTTCATAAGTGTAATAAATACAAACATACTAGTCTATTATAGGATAAACTAATTATCCATCTTAGCCTTGCCTTTATCTTTCTTAGAACCCTCAGTTCTTTCGGCCTTAGTTGAAATCATATAATTCAAGCAAGAAGTGAGCATAACTAGCTCAGTAAGTCTAGCAATATATAATAGAAATACCACGTTTTGAATCATATAATTATTCTTCAATAACTGAACAAATAGCTATGAAGTACTATGAAACATTGGATAGCACTTTTCATTCTCATACAACAATTCCAAAGTACAATTGGTAACTTAGGAATTTTGAGTAGGTCAAAAGACCATGAACATTCTCTTTGGTTTTTATTCATGAAAAAAGGATAACCCGACACTAAGACCGTAAGTCCGATATATCTTACGAGCACTTCTAGGTGATCAGCCTGTAGTACTGTATATTGATAAACATCTACCCGTTAAACGTATTCACGTTTAAGTTTTGGCAACCTCGCGTGCCCATCGAATAATCGATGAAAAATACATTTGTTTATTCATTACTCAGGCTTACCTTTAATCTGTACCAAACAATTGGCGTAGGATAGCGTTATCAATTTTATATTGAAAGACTTGTAAATAAATTAATCAACTCTTCAAGATTAGTCTAGCCGAGGTAAAACTGGCATCGACCCTTTCGTTAAAACAATTCATGCATCTCATATCATGAATCACATAGAACTTGGCTAACACAAAGGTTAGACAAGCGTTAAGAAAACTTGGCTTCAAGCGTCTTCAAATAATTATTCAACAGTTCTCAGTCTTTACAATATCTACATGATATATTCACATAGCACACTACAATTAGCTACCAAACAATCTAATCACATTATTTTTACCAACTTCTTTCTCTTCTATAGCTTAACTGAATTTATTTCATTAATAAAACTCGTTTCAAGTACTTATCTGCCCTTACGGCTTGTTATCGTTCATCGTTTTATTACCAATAACTCACGTTCAATTCCTAAGGTCATCACCATAGATGTGTCATAGGAATGGTCTTAGCATGTACATTAAGTATATACACTTGCCCCATAATGATCTTGCAACATTTGGGTTTAAAAAAATAACAAAGTCTAATTTTTCCCCACGGCTAAGTGACTATGGCATGTCCTCTCATCCTCTTATCAGTATTAGTACGCCAACTAATGATAGCTAATTCTCGGTCTCAAGCAATGTGAGACTCCTATGCAAGAGTGGCTTGATTTTCATACTCATTGGGCTTGACATACTCCAAGTCTAATTGGATTATACAGAGTCCATAACTTAAAGTCCATTAAGAACTAATCGTATTCTACGCATACCATTCTCGTATTCTCTTCGTATATAGTTCGTAAGATATTCGTATTATACGTCGTAATAACCTTCATACTATACTCGTATAATAACTAGTATCATACTCGTATTCCTCACGTATAATAACCCTAATCAATATACGTAGACGCTTAACTCTCAGAACTCACTTTTCCTAACCCTTAGGTTTTAAGTCCGTAGGAGAAAACTTCGTTTGCCATAACTGAAATATTATTGGATATTCCATTACATCTTAGAATTCTATCAGTACGCGTTTCTCAGAAATTCAAACTTAATTTTTGAGTAGAAACGGATGAATAGTGTTTTTATGAAAATTTCTCGTAAAACATTTATTTTCATCTTGGAAATTAAAAAAAATTAATCCTTGCACATAGCCAGAATACTAACCACATCCGCACATTCTAGGTCACATAACGACCTTCAAACATCTTACTCATATAAATAATCAACTAAATTCATTTAATTCAAATTATCAAATAAAATTTAATTCACATAAAGATTCGATTTTCTCGGGTGTTACATCCTACACATCCTTGTCTCAGTAACTTCTTGGCTTGCATCACCGTTCAACAACTTGCTTTTCGAGGTGACTTACTACCATAAAACACCACCTTTGACGGATTCATAAGGTTAACACATTTTTTTTGGCAATCAGTTACTGTCCCGTAATTGAATAACCAATCCATTCCCAGTATAACATCAAACTCCCCAAGTTTAATTGGTATCAAATCTACCATCATCTTGTGGCCCTTTATATCCTCCCTACAATTCTTGTATATTAACCTAACAGGAATCACTTCTCTATTCGCAATTTTTATGCTTAAAGGGAAATCCAATTCTTCCTGAGACAAATCTAAATTCCTAGAAAAATCATCAGATATAAATGAACAAGTAGCACCCGAATCAAATAACACATAAGCATTAATACCATTGATCGGAATGATACTGGACACCACATCCTTTGATTGCACAGCATCTTGCACGGTCATGTTGAAAGTTCTGGCAGTGGGTCGGCTTGATTGTACTGGCGTAATGATAGTTAAAGTGCCACCATTGTTGCTTCCCTTACCTCCGCTTGCACCTCCCGCTGTCTTCTTATGGCAATCATGAGCCATACGATCTTTCGACCCGCAAGTGAAACAGGCTCCCTTCTTTGGACTAAAACAATTTATCGCAATGTGACCCTCTTGGCCATAATTGAAACATACTCGCTTACCCTTCAGACACACACCAATGTGGTTCTTCCCGCAAGTAGCACAAGCTTCAAACTTTTTCTTTTGTTGACTTCCTTGTTGTCCTCCCACATTTGAATTTTCATTCCATTTCCTTTTCTGGTTGTTACTTCCACTATTAATTCCACTAACCTTGTTTTTATTCTCATTCTTTCTCTTCTTCTATTCTTGATTATATTTGGTTAGGGCATCGCTTCCACCTTTTGCGATAATTGACTTTTCTAATACTGCTGTAAACGTGTTTAACTGGAACATTGAAACCTTGCTATATAGCCCAGGGCTTCAACCCTTGTTCGAACCTTCTCGCCTTACGCTCATTAGTATTGACTTGATATGTAGAAAACCTTGCCAGCTCATTAAACTTTACAACATACTCTGGCACAGACATGGGTCCTTGCTTCAATTCTAAGAATTGAACTTCCATCTGGTTCTGAGAACTCATCGGGAAATATTTCTCAAAAAACATCTCTTTAAACATATCCCACGCTATTACTCCATGTCCCCCACGAACCTTATTTGCCTGCCACCAATAGCTAGCTTCAGACTTCAACATCAATGTCGCAAAAGCAATTTTCTGATCATCATTGACTCTAGCAACATTGAATACCTTCTCCATTTCCATGATCCAAGTTTGGGCTTCAACTGGATTTATAGACCCTTGAAACTTCCGTGGTCCAACCGCTTTGAAGTCCTTGAAAGTCGTGACTTGAGCTTGCGTCTGATTCACAAGTGTTTCTATTAACAAAGTCACCAACTACTGAATCGGGTTAGCATTGGCCTCATTATTATTGTTAGTAGACCCCTCAGGAGGTGGTTGTTGGCGTGGTTGTCTTCTTCTAGGAGGCATTTTTTGTTTAAAATATACGCTTATTAGTTCATTACTCAATTTATTGAATATTTAATGTTTAACTTAAACATTCTAAGATTAAAGCTTAACACATAAAATTTCAATAAACTTCAACATTTTATTCCTTCATAATGTTTTGAAATATAATAAGGATAGCATCTCTGCTATCAACATCAACTTTCTTGAACTTGAAAAGTTTCAGGATAATACTCATCTTACCCCTTTATTTATCTCAAAATAAGGGATTTACAATTTATTTAATCACACATTTAATAACATATTATTATTATTCTTCATATCTTGGCATGTTAAGACGCCGAGAGGCTTCTCTACGCTCTTCTTCCATAATATAATATGACGTCCTACGATCCATCATGTACCATGGCAAGTCTTTAAATTGAGGTGGGTAATAAAAGACTCGATCCTGGGCCCTATCAATCGCAAAATGAAAAACGTAATCCATTTCATTCATCTTAGGCTTCTTCGTTTTAACCTTGGCTTATGCACGATCTGCACGCTGAGTAGCCTTCATCCAAGTGTCCTCTGATCTCGCTCGCTTAGATGACTCCTCCTTCAAGTCATCTTCTAAATTTTTAACTTCAGTCTTCATCTTCTCATTCTCAGCCATAGCTCCTCTTGATGTCCCTCTATGTGAACTAGGTTCCACTCCGTGTTCCCAAGTCGTGAGTCGAGTTCCTGAATCTCTACATCATTCTGCTCTATAGTAGCCTGACGCATCTCATCTAGCTCCTTCAGCTCCTCTATCTTATCTTGTAATTATATGTCTCAGTCATACAACTCATCATACATCTCAGCTGATATGGAGTTTGATGGAAACTCCACATGATCCTCTTCCTCATCCTCCACCCATATCTCCTCAAAGTCCTCTTCCTCAAGATTAGACACATGCTCATTCTTCTGTCCTTACTCAGCAACCAACCGAGAAGGCTCCCTCTGGATCAACTGCTCCTAAATGACATGGACGTCTCGGGGCTCCTTATCTCTGGGTACTTGAGGTAGCTCTTCCCTAGCTTGACTAGATCCTTCAACGTTAGACATCCTGACAACAAGATACTATTAAGTTTTATTTATTATGTGACACTGTAACAACTCGATATTTTCTATATAATTAAATTAAAAATTTTGCGTATAATTTTTTTTATTATTATTTTAAGGATGAGGATTTGTACAAGATAATGTGTGTATGTAATTATGTAATAAATAAAATATATTTATTACATGAATGTTTACAAATAATTTTATTTTAGAATTAGTGACTATTATAAAGTTTATTCTTTTAATAATTAATTTTATAGTAGAAAGGTTTTTATTAATTATTTTCATGAAAACATGATTATTATATTATTTAAATAATATATGAAATGATTATAGAATGATTATAATAATTATTTTATTTTATTATATGAATTTATTTCAAATTAATTAAGTTATTTATTTTTAACTTAATTATTAATGTTATATATGACAGATAAATCAGATATGGAATCCAAACCCTAATTTTGGATTTTGATCAAGGAATAAGAATAATAATATAATATTAATTATATTTTGATATTTCATCTTTTATAGATATATATCATTGATATGTGTGAACTATTAAGGGTCTGTCAATTTTAGTGTATCATGACCAAACCCAAATATTAATTTGTCTAACCCTACTGTAAGACTCAAATGGGAGATCCAAGATTGTGCAATGATTGTGTGATGTGATTTATGATTGGTGTATAGATATTAACCCTAATTAGGGAGAACCCTAATTTTCAAAACCCTAATTTTGAAAAAACACTAAATAATATTTATAAACCCTAATTTTCTATACTAACCCTAATTGTCAAGTGGGAAAACCCTAATTTGAAACTCCATTATGAGTTTGAGACTGTGTTGTAACTGTGTTATGTGAATTATGTCGTGTATTACAGAATTTAAAGTAATTAGGTAAAACCCTAATTATACTTAGAAAACCTAATTAATTAGAAACCCTAATTAATTGAGAACCCTAATTACTAAATTTGGAAACCCTAATTTGAAACTCAATTATGAGTTAGAAACTGTTATGTAATTGTGTTAAATGAATTATGTTACGTATTATAGAATTTAATGTTAATTAGAGAAACCCTAATTAATATTTAGAAATTCTAATTTCTAGAAACCCCTAATTTCTAAATTAGTAAACCTAATTTCTAAATTAGTAACCTTAATTTACTAAAATGAAACCCTAATTGCTAATTGTAATCCATAATGCTAATTAGTGGACTTCAAACCCTAATGATCATGTATAAAGTAATTAGAAAACTAATCTAATTTAGAAAACCCTAATTACAAATTTTAGAAACTAAAATTTGTTTTTATTTTTATTTATTTATTTATTTTTATTTTTTGTACAAACCATAGTTGGAAAATCCTACAATTTGTGTTAAACCTTAGGGTTGAACCCTAAGGGTTTGGAAAGTTACAATTTTGCCATTAAAATGATTTACCAAATGACCTTTTTGCCCCTCTTGTATTATTGAAGCTAGTGTAAAGGTTTTGACATTTGGTGAAGTTGTTCACCAAACCAACAACCCCATGTGACTTAAGTTGACAAATATCAGCCATTTCAGCAGCCAATACATGCATCATACACTAGTATATATAGAATTGGAGAGAGAAAATTCATTTGCTAGCTCAACTTTTTCCAAACCCTCAACATAGCTCTCTCAAGCTCTCACCTCCGAAAATATCAAGATATATCAGTCACAAATCAAGCCCCACGATCACCCATAACCAAATCAGTGACTATAATCAAGAATTTGTTCAAAAGAGGTAGAACACTAAACTAGAAATCTGATCTTCGATCCTCTGTTAAAAGTTATGTTTAAATGTTAGAATATGTTGTTTATAGTGTTATTAAGTGATCTGGGTTGATAGATGTTGGATCAATAACATCTATAAGCTCGGATCAAGTGTTTTTGCAAATTTGGAAAACTGAGAAATATGGTCTGACAACCTAATGTCAGGTCCCATAGATCTCCGTATGTTTTGTGGTTTTGTTGTTTTAATGTTAGATCTTGTAGTATGTTATACGAACTTTGCTCTGGACTTGAAATCAGGTTTAGAGAATGTCCAGAACAAGAATTATTCAAGGTCAAACGCAGTTGACCGAGCATGACCAAGAGTTTCTGGGCAGCCCAGAAACTCAAGAACACTGTCTGACAAGATTTTCAAAGACCCATAATTGTCCGTTGTTATGTGTATTGATGATGTTGTTGTATCTATGTTGTAGTCTGCTATGTGGACTTTAGGTCAGTATCTTTATATTACTCAAATTATAAACGGATTAAAGATAGTCGATGGTCAAAGTAGACCATATGGTCACAATTTCTGATTTCTGGAATTTCCAAAAAATGTAAGAACATTGTTTCTGACAATGTTTGACCCAACAAGATCTGCTTTGTTTGTTGTTTTTAGATCTATGTTATGTGTTATATTTGTTCACATGCATGTTTTCTACACACCAAACGTATTAGATCACATAAATAATACCTGTACAAAAAGATATAAAGATCGAAAGAAGGCAGTATGAACTGTTCTTCATTTCTGGAAAACCCAGAAATGAAGAACAACTCTAACAAGGTTTTTGATGAGCTAGATCTCACTGATATGATGATATTTGGGCATAAAACTTGTTGATAATTATAGTATTACATTAATACTAGAATCATAAACCATTAGCAAACTCAGAAACGTAATAGCTAAGGATCTAGAACCGGTCAAACGTGACACCTCGTTAACTGACATAGATTTCTGGGTTTGGCGAAAGCGACTTCAAGAACACCTACATAATGGCGGTTACGTCAGCTATAGGGTCCTTCAAATGACAGCTTTATTATTAAAATTAATTATTTTATTAAATAAATAGAAAAAATTAGTTTTAATTATTAAAAATGCAAAATAAATCATTAAAAATTATTTTAAAATCCAAAATTAGTTTTTAATTATTTTGAATATATTTAATAAATATTTAATATTTTTGGAATATTAAATGTATTAAATTTATTTAATTATAATATTAAATAAATTATTTAAAATGATTTTAATACATGAAAAATCATTTAAAACTATATTATGGTATAAGAAAATAATTTAAGTTATTTTTGATAACTTTTAATATTTTGTGATGAATTTCATTAATTAATTAATATTAATGATAATTATGTTATTTATAGAATGTATTAAATAAATTATGGAAAAATAGAATTAATGATTTAAAATTATAGAAAAATGATTTAAAGGTTATAAAAGTATTTTAAGTTATAAATATAACTTTTGATATTTTGTCATGAAAAATATTAATATTTTAATATTAATGATATTAGATTTATTTAATAATTATATTAAATAAATTAGTTTAAAAATGATTTTAATATTAGAAAAATCATTTTAAATGAAAATTAATAGTTTAAAAATATTTTAAGTTATAAAATATAACTTTCAATATTTAAAGGTAAATTTTATTAATTATTTACTATTAATGATATTAGAATTATTTAATAATTATATTAAATAAATTACTTTTAAAATGATTTTAATATTATAAAAATTATTTAAAATAAAAATAAAGTGTTTAAAGATATTTTAAGTTATAAATTATAACTTTTGATATATAAAGGAAAAATTCATTAATAATTTAATATTAAATGATATTAGATTTATTTAATAATTATATTAAATAAATAGTTTAAAAATGGTTTTATTTATTTAAAATCATTTAAAAAGGAAATAAATGAATTAAAAATATATTAAGTTATACTTAATGACTTTCAATATTTTGATAAATAATGCATTAATACTTTAATATTAATGATAATTATTTAAAATGATTTTAATTCTTTTAAAAATCATTTAAGTGTAAAATTAATACTTTAAAAGTATTTTGAGTTATTATAAACAACTTTAACATTTTGGCAATGGTTTCATTAATAGTTTAATATTAATTAAATATTAATGATAATAGAATTGTTTAATATTTAAATCATTTGATAATGATTCCGGTGTTTGAAAATTCATGATAAATTATAATAAATGTTTTAAAAATTATTATAAGTCATTTAAAAATAATATGACTAGTACTTACAGATATTGAACTACAAGATAGAGTCTTAGACTCGATAATTAATTACGATAAAGCCAGTTCATTTCCAGACAAGCATGAGTTTCGTAAATTGATCTGGACTTGTATAATTTATCTGTATATGTGTTTGTTTGTGATTCAATGACTGTTTAATATGAGTGATATTGTTATTAGGTTATGTGATGACTGCAATAAGCAGTGCTATGTGTTATAGTATGTTATTCTAATCGATCAAGTGATCTTATTACTGATAGGTGTTATATAAAGATAGAACTAAGTTACGAACTGTAAGCAGCGCATCAGGCAAGTATCTTACCTTTGTATTTTCTTTATGCAATGGACATGAGTAAGAAGTTTCAGAATTATATTATTATTATGCTATATTATTAACCCTATTGTGATATATTCTATATCCGATCATTTTTTATCAACATGTTAGTATATGGTAATTCAGATATATATTCTGTTCGTTAATTTCTAAACATGGTTACACAAGTGTCCCTACTTGGATAATCATTGTATTTAATCACATGATATATATATATATATATATATATATATATATATATATATCCAAGCTAATTGACCAGCTAGACATAAATTTCAAAATATCGTTGAATATGATAAAACATTTTTGTATCCAATTAAATTGTTTTGGTTCGGATTCCAAACTAGGTATGAACATCCCGATCACGGGAAAATTTTTATGCGCCAAGGCGGACAAAGGATGAACGATAATATCATTCTAGGAATGTAGTATTGATCAATACAAGGGCCCATGGGAAGTACAACCTAACGCCCGTAAGTTATAACGGTTTGCAGATGAAGTTCTGTTAAACCTTAGCGAAAACTAAAAACAATGTTCATAATCTGTCAACTAATACCTATATATATAGTCAATATGTAGTTTCAAAATTTGGAGATAGAATTGATATGTTATTATTATTGGTTCAGTTTACTTCACAACTATAAATTCGTTGTAGAAGTGATGTACAAAGAAAATATTTATTTCTTTCAGCTACTTATATTTCTAATTGATATTACTTCCTGGGCACCCAAATGCTCACCCTTGCTTAAATTTAAATATTTTCAGCTAGGCATGAACAACTCGAAGGTTCAGACAAGAACAAGTGAAAAGGAAAGCAAACAGAACATGTTTAAATGTTATCTTTTGTAATAGTTAGACAATAGATAGACAATGATATGTATTATATATCATGTAAAGAATATAATAAAGGTTACGTACTTGGGATTAGACTCTGATAAATGTAAGTTAAGTTTGATATTTATATTATTGTTATTATTATTAGTATTATTCCGCTCATAGAAATGGTATCGTGAAGCACCGAGTTCGGGTTTCAAGTACCCGAGTTCGGGGGTTTTACAGACACTCTTCGATACTCGCGAGTACATAAGTTATCAACACATAGCACATAAAGTCTATTATTGTTTATCTTTAATGAATTCCCTCAATTTATTCATTAGAACTCGATAAGAGTTTATCACCACTATATTTTCTTTCTCCTTAAAGGTTACTTCCTAAGGTTTTCCCCACCTAAGGTTCATAACCTAAAGCTTTGATACCAACCTGTGACACCCCCAAATCCGGGTACTTCATTCTCACAGGATTTGGTGCTCATTATCCAAAACAATTACTTCTAACTACAAATAACCAAGGATAAAGACATAAATTAAACAACTTAAATAATAATCCATCCCTTTATAGGGTTACATCTATTTAATCAAATCCCAGGTAATCTAACCTTAAACTATTACATAAGTCCGCGGAATACATCACAAAATAAATTAAGTCTCATAATATAAGTTTAGTAAATAAAATTAAACATGTCTTCATCATTTGGACATCTTGCCTTTGCCTTTGCTAGAAGATAGCTCATCCATTTTCTCAACTTTAGCTGCAGTGTTAAATGCAAGAGTGAGCAAACAATTGCTCACTGATATAAAGAATGAAAATAGCATATACATAAGAGTAACCAATGAATACTGAATAATTAAGAACTTGTTCTTCGAGTCAAGATTAGTAAACAAGTTTGAGGTTTATATCTGAGGGTCTCTAAGACCATGAACTATGTCCCAAGGTTATTAAGTATTTCTACTTCAACCTTTCTTGATCATTAAACTATCTGAGACTTTTACTTTTCGTGACTTAGGGGATCAATTTCTTCGTACCATGTATTATGCACAAACATCTAAACGATAACGCGTACATAATCCCCTATATTAGGGTTGTTCATCTCAGTTTGACTTTAGGATTTCCGCACTAAAGAAAGTTTAGTTTGAAATAGTTTAACAGTGATTCTAGAATTTTAGAACGCTCATCAATTATCGATTAGTCCAATCAATAAAGGTTTATTTGATATTCGAAGGTTCAACACAATAATATAAGATTGAACAACAATAATTAAGTCAAAGATTGAATATTAACAATATACGATTGGATAGACATTGTATATACAAAGTGTTACATTCAAAAGAGTTAGGAAATCCCATTTGGAACAATGAACTTGAACAGTTTGAATCAAAAGATAGGAACTTGCATAACGATATCAAATTAGGAATATGAAAATTGTTCAATGTAAAAGAATTAGAATACAAGAGCTTGCATAATCATAAACAAGATGGAACCAAGAAATTTGCTCAACATAAGATTAGGGTTTAGGAAACTTGCCTCGTGTGTAAGCTACACAATTACTACAAACGTTCGCCAAATACACTACATATACCATTAGAACCACAATACCAATTAGTTATTTTAACGCTAACTTCATTGGTTTACTTCTCATTTTAGTCAAGTCTACAGTTTTTATCTTCTGGTCTGATTATCCTAATCATTCACATACCATGAATCTGAACTCCCAATCATATTATAGTACACACCATAATGATTGAAAAACAACTCAAATTCTCATGACATCTTATTACAGACCTTCACAACTTATTAATTCATAACTTATAGTTTCAACGTTGTGATTACAATATGTTATTATGTCTTATAACATGTTTTAAGTTTCTCTACAATCATTAAAATAAGTTTAGTTAACATTCCCCAGCTATACTGTTAACAGTTCACTACTGGGTCTGATAGACCATTGGCACGGCTGTGCCCAAGTTACTCTTGGGTCTAACGCGCCCGCACGACAGCGTGCCCGCGCTTGACTCCAGAATCAGTTTCCAGAATATGAACACAGTCTCTGTTCTAAACCAAAAATCCCAATTTTAAAGTAACATGGACAAACTCACACACTAAAAATCTTACCAAAGCCACATATCAAATACACTTAACCAATTAACACTTAAAACTCACAAATAACCACATTCTAAAGGATTATAAAATAATGTTTTTGTTATTTTTTTCAATTTCAACACATTTAATAATTTTAATCATCAAACCTTCAATTCTTAACCAAATTAAGCTATTTCAATTGCTTTGTTTTCTTCTCTGGACATACTAACACAATCTATAACAAGTTTATAGATTATCATATGATTCAAGCATACATTTCAGTTTCAAAATAAGCTATATTGTACATATAACCATAACAAATCTAATTTTCTATTTTAAAAACACGCACACATGAATTTATCAAACCAAAATCGTTAGAAACAACATATAACATATTATAAGCCATCTTCAACACAAATATCAACTATTCTAACAAATCATCAACCAAATTTTTCCCTTTTCCCCAAGAAAACTCAAGAAAACAACATGATTTTCATGAATTCTCTAACTAAAAACCATTTATAGATGATAACTAATTGATTACATAAACTCATTAACAATTATAATTAAAATTCACACAATTCTACATTAGAAATTAAGAACATGAATTTAGGTTTTTATACCTTCAATCCTTGATTACTTTAAACAAAATGATAGAGGATTGCTTGCTAATGTTTTTATGACTCCCCCAAATTTGGGTATCTTCCAACCAAACAGATGGTGCTACACGGTACTACTAACTATACATTCATTCCATAAAAACAACATCAAAATGAGTGTATCAACTACATTCTTATTACAATTATAATAAATTATTTCCCAAGTTCTGAAACTGAATACATTCTTCATTGTTCATAAGTATAATACATACAAACATACTAGTCTATTACAGGATAATTAATTATCCATCTTAGCCTTGCCTTTATCTTTCTTCGAACCCTCAGTTCATTCGGCCTTAGCTGCAATCATATAATTCAAGCAAGAAGTGAGCATAACTAGCTCAGCAAGTGTAGCAATGTATAATATAAATACTACGTCGAGAATCATATGATTATTCTTCAATAACTGAATAAATAGCTATGAAGTACCATGAAACTTTGGATAGCACTTTTCATTCTCGTACAACAATTCCAAAGTACAATTAGTAACTTAGGAATTTTGAGTAGGTCAAAACACCATGAACATTCTCTCTGGTTTTCATTCATGAAAAAGGATAACCCGACACTAAGACCTTAAATCTGATATATCTTACGAGCACTTCTAGGTGATCAGCCTATAGTACTCTATGTTGATCAACATTCATCCTTTAAACGTATTTACATTTAAGTTTTGGCAACCTCGTGTGCCCATCAAATAATCGATGTAAAATACATTTATTTATTCATACTCAGGCTTACCTTGGAATCTGTACCAAACAATTGGCGTAGGATTGCGTTATCAATTCTATATTGAAAGACTTGTAAATAATCAATCAACTCTTAAGATTAGTCTAGCTGAATTAAATCTGGCATCGACCCTTTCATAAAACAATTCATGCATCTCATATCATGAATCACATAAAACTTGGCTAACACGAAGGTTTGACAAGCGTTAAGAAAACTTGGCTTCAAGCGTCTTCAAATAATTATTCAACAGTTCTCAGTCCTTACAGTATCTACATGATGTATTCACATAGCACACTATAATTAGCTACCAAATAATATAATCACATTGTTTTTACCAACTTCTTTCTCTTCTATAACTTAACCAAATTTATTTCATTAATAAAACTCGTTTCAAGTATTTATCCGACCTTATGGCTTATTAACGTTCATCGTTTCATTACTAATAACATACGTTCAATTCTTAATGTCATCAACATGTATGTGATATAGGAATGGTCTTAGCATGTACATTAAGTATATACACTTGCCCCATAATTGTCTTGCAACTTTTGGGTTAAAAAATAACTAAGTCCATCTTTTCCCTGGCTCGGTGCTGCGGCGCCGTTCTCATGCTTACCATTGGCGATGCGGCACCAACTAATAGTAGCTACATCTTTGTCTCGGCGCTGCAGCGTGAGACTTCTATGCAAGAGTGGTGTTGCGGTATGACTCTGTAGTGTCTATTCCCTCTACCAGACGTTGCGGCGTGAGGTTTATAGCTAGGGGTGGCACTGTGGCGCCGACTCTGAGCCTTGGAATCAATCTTTTTCTTAATTCAATTCTTCCCGGACTCCTAACTTGGTCATTATAAGCCGAAATTGGCTCATTCAAAAGTCGTTATCTCACATATCTCATGTACTTTGATTACATTCAGATAAAAGTAGTTTTTAAATCCGTTAATGATGAATTCATTATTTCACATTTTATTATGAATTTGTTTAACGCTCGTAAGCGTTCATAGCTCGTTTCTTTGTTCTAAGTCGAAATTCAACGATTCTTGAGTCCACGACTCTTGAATACCTTATGCTACGTTATGCCATCAAAAACCAAGGTTTCCAAGCTAAATGGCAAATTTTGACTACTAATCCAGAATTTCTACGTTTTCAACGTTTAATGACTAATCCCGTAAATTTTGCCATAACTTCGTTACTTGAGTTTTCTACGCCATATCAAATGGAACAACTCCATTGATTCATCATATACATCCTAACCAAATAAGATGCACATACCCTATGATGGTTTTCAATTTGTCCATCAACAACCAAATAAACGCTTTACGGTTTTCTTTGATTAAAACTTATTTATCCTCTTATGATTACTAAACATACATGACTTATAATGGTTTAATCCACTATTAGCCATCCTTATTACTCCGAAAGAGACATGCTCCATCAATTCATACGTCTCTACAAAAAAGAAATCAAAAAAGATCGAAGACTAACGTTTACAAAATATTACCTTAACGTTCTTCGCGTTCTTGAATAAACTTGATGTGTTTTGCTTGCTCTTTATTACTAGTTATAGAACTTCTCTCTCTCTCTCAATATATTTCTAGAGTTGGTGAAAAACAATCAAATGAACCAACCTAGCTTCCTATTTATAGAAAATTCAAATGGAGGGCAATTTGGTCATTGTGCCAACCTCCTTACTATTCCTTTACATAGCCACCAAGTAAATGCACTTTACTTGGCCACAAAGTGGTTGGCCCACATTGTAATGCCCTCATATCTATACTCCCATGGTATCTGATATGGTGCTTACAATGAATCAATATAATGTATTTAAATCTATACACCCATGGTATTTGATTATAAGGTTATATTAAATCTATACACCCGTGGTAAAGATTCATAGTATCCCATAACATATGACAATTATCAAGAGAACTATTACTATATTTGGATACCCTCACTTGGATATATAAATTGTATTTGTGAATAGAATCTACCTATCCAAAATTCAGAGTACCAGAAATAAAAATGAACAGTCCATATTACTAATACCCTCACTTAGATGTATAGTCTATGCCATGTGAATTTATATTATCGTATCGATAGTAACTATCTATCCGAAATCAAGAATATCAATAACAACATGAACAGTCTATGCTATTAATACCCTCACTCAGATAAATAGTTCTCAAGGATCTCAACTAGATTTAAAGAATTCTAAATTTACATCTATATATGTAAGAAAACACGGTTGCAGAAATAAAAGATGTTATATATATATATATATATATATATATATATATATATATATATATATATATATATCAATATTAAGGTTCGATTACATGATTCTCATAACGAGTTCCTTATTACAATGCATTCAACTAGATATGAATATAACCTAATCTAAACAGGGACACTTCCCTTTATCTACTCCAGATGTTCCAGGATTACCATCTAAAAATTGCAAAGGGAATAATTTACAAGGGTGAGCTATGACATGCTCATCAAGTTTTGTATTTATAACAATATATGATTTGAAGAAATACAACAATTCAAATTTTGACTGATAGCTGTTACCATTTTCTGGATTTTTATTTCTTTCAGTCACACAGACTTAGAAATTTTGTTTAGATATGAGATAGTGGATCAGCCTATTTAATATCCTAGGAGAATGCATCTCATCCTACTAGTGCTCAAATGCACCCAATTTGGAACATAATTCTCTAAAGTAGTTACAAAGTTCAATTATAGTTGAGCGGATACGTATGCACAAGGCAAGTTGGTACATCGTATTGCTATGGAAGTAATTGTTGCATTAAAATATGGGCAATCGTGACTTTTAAGACCGAGATCTTGCCCCCCTTCAAATTGATGCAACGTGAAATATTTGAAGCATATCCATCGTGTACCTTAACATTTTTCAACACTTGCAAGAAATCATGTCTTTCTTTCTCTTAGACATTGAGTAACTTTTGCGACCAAAGAAAAGGTACTTTGAATTGCTTTACTTACGGGTATTGGATGGAGCTCTTCTTATACCCATTTTCATCAAGTCCAATCGTGCTTTTAAATTATCTTTTGTCTTTCCTTGCACACTCAACAATGTCCCAATCAAATTTATCACAAATATTTTTAGCAATGTGCATTCCATCTAGATTGTGGCGCAACAAAAGTATCCGCCAATATGGCAATTCAAAGAAAATAGGTTTCTTCCTCCAATTATGTTTTGAGTCATGGGGAACGGTCTTCGTGCTAGTGGGTGTCTTTCCAAAATTGACATTAATGGCATTAACTTGTTCAAGAATATCAAATCCTAATGGCACCACCGGAGCTTCACTATGGTCACATTCTCCGTTAAATCTTCGTTTATCAAACCTATAACTATGACTCGACTCCAGAAAACAACGATGCCCGATATAACATTCCTTACTTTGCAATCTACAAGAACAAGTATTCATTTGACATGATGGACAAGCCAACTTACCTTTAGTGCTCCAACCAGACAACATAGCAAGAGCTGGAAAATCACTAATTGTCCACAACAAAGGCAAAGACGCATTTGGAACTTTTGTCCAGTAGATCGATCATCATACGTTTCAACCCCATTACTCCATAGTATCTTCAACTCTTCAATTAAAGGTTGCATATACACATCAATATCATTACATGAAGAGTTTGGACCAGGTATTAACAATGGCATGATAAAATACTCCTGCTTCATACACATCCATGGTGGTAAGTTATAAAAAAACAATTGTCACTGGCCATATACTATATGGTGACCCATGGGTAAAGGGACTCATGCCGTCAGTGGACAGTCCGAGTCTTACATTTTGATGTTCTTGAGAGAATGTAGGGTACATTGTATCCAAATGCTTCCAAGCTGCAGAGTCAGCTGGATGACGATTCACTCCATCTTTCCGTCGCTTTACATGATGCCACGTCATGTATTTTTCAGTTTCTACAGACATAAATAGCCTCTGCAATCTTGGAATTAACGGTAAATAAAGTAATTGCTTCACAGCTACTTTGCTCCTCTTAGCATTTGTATCTATTTATGCATTCTCTGGTACAACCATCTCAGTCTGCTTCCATCTCAATAATTTGCAAACTGTACAAGACTCTAATTTTTCATTCTCCCTCCAAAAGAGCATACAATCATTCTCGCATGCATTAATCTTCTCATAACCAAACCCTAAATTTCCAACCATTTTCTTCATTTTATAAAAATTATCAGGCAAGTTTGCAAATGATGGAAATGATGACTTGAACTTTCGGAGTAAACCATCAAAGGACACATCAGTCCATTTGCTAACATTTTTATGATTGAAAAGCCATACAATGAATGAAAGGACAGTCTCAATTTCACATCCAGGATATAAAGGTTGGTTGGCCTCTGACATGTACTTTTGGTATTTTATAGCTTCAGCCGACGATTCCACACCGTGATCCCTAAATATATCATTTACCATCTCAGGCATACGATGCTCATCTTCGGATTGTGATGGTTCTTCGTGAACATCATCATTACTCATATCCCTTACAATCACATCTTCCCCTTGATGCACCCAATTCGTGTAGACAAACATAAATCCATCACAAATCAAATGTTCACGAATAGTAGCTCGAATCTGGTATCGACCATTATTATTAATTCTTATATGGGCAAGGAATTCTTCCAGATTACCATGCCCACTTTTTGAAACCAAAGTCCGAAATCTCTCTATGCTTGCAAGATATTCTCTAGAATATCTTGGTAATTCCATCCACATCTTATCCATAATATTATTTCCCTAAATCAAATTGAACAACCATCGAATGATATTGCGTGATAGAAATCTATGCTACCAACCAAACTCCCGCTTCACTCAAACAAAACAAAAAAGGTGTATATATGTAAGATTTATGCCAAGTCCCCTTCCCACCACTCAGATATTCATATAATTGCTCCCTCCCTCCCTAAATTTACCACACATGCATTATTATATAATTAAATCAGGGTTTCATGATTTCAACCCTCTATAACCATATATGCTCTAGTACCAAATTCTACTAATATACAAGGCTGCAATTACCAAAGAAAAAAAAAGAATGCAAAGTATATATGTAGCTTAATTAATTACTTGAGCATTATGGAAACCCCAACCCAAGAACCACAGAAAAGTATATGCAAATCCATCGATCCAACCCGACAACCACGGAAAAATTTTCTTCACATTCTTCAACTTCTTCTTCTTGTTGTTGTTCACATTAATGAACTGATCCTCTTTAATTTCAATTCAATTATATTCTATCTCCTCAACTTAATTCTCATCATCATATCCCTAGAAACAAAATCTATCTGCAAACCAAACCTACTTGCCACAAATTTCTCTCCTTTGCCAAAACTTTCTTAATTACACTTCTAATTTCTGTGACTAACTAGTTCATATACATACATTAATTCCCTAGAAAAATCATATATACCAGACTCAAGCATATAACCTGTGCATCATCAGTTAGCTGAAACGAATGTTCACTGCGAAAACTTTAGAATGCAAAACAAATTTTGAAATACTAGAAATAGTAGGAACAAGATGAAGAAGAATGACTTTATTTATATCATTTATTTTCCAAACTACATGATACAATGAGCACATAGTACATCTTAGCCATGATTGATTTCGAGTCAGACTTGTATTGGGTATTGGTTAAAATCTCATATCAGAAACATTATTCTTCTCTTCATGTCTTCTTCTACTTACTAATTATTTCTACTTACTAATTATAAGCCGGCCCATTATTGACAGATCATGGAATGTCCATCTCCAGGTAAAGAATCGAAGGAACTTTTGTTCCTTTGCCACCCATAATCCTCCGAGAGGAACAAAGGCAATGACCCTTGATTTCATGGCTAATCCCGAACCATGAAACACCCCATTGTAAGGGTGTCCCAAAATTAGTAAATTTAGGGCTTGTTAGAGTGATGGGAGAAATAGAGGAAATCATAACAACTAAGGGTAAATAAAATTAAAACCTAAAGAATGATATTATACCGCTCAAACACCCGGTCAATATGATCCTTTCAAGCCGGACGGAGAGATGGAGTGAGACGAAGTCCGGCGGACACTCGATCGTGTGTTTCCTGCTCAAACACCCAGTCAATATGATCCTTCCAAGCCGGACGGAGTGAGATGGAGTGAGAATACTGAAGAGGAGATGTAGAGTGAGTGAGATTCAGTGACTGAGATCGAGCGACTGAGAGAGAGTTTGGTTTGGGGGGAAGAACAATACTGATAAAACGCCCCCTTTGTGACCCTCGTTAAAATCCCAAAAAAAAACCTATACAGACGGCCATATTGTGACCCTCGGAATAGAATACCTTCCACTACAAAAAAATGGGCCTTTAGCAACGATTTTTCGGGCAACGACTTTATAAGTCATTGCTAAAAGTATATGTTTAGCAACGAAATTTGTCCTTTGTTGCAAATTGTGTCAGGATTTCACTTTTTGCAACGAAATTCATAAGTCATTGCAAAAATTCGTTGCTAATTCATTGGCGGGAAAAAAATTCTTTAGAAATTCGTTGCAAAATTTTCGGCCACTTGATTTCCTGTCATCGTGGGAAACGAAAGTTTTTTTGTTGCTAAAAATGGGGCTTTAGCAACGATTTTTCAAGGAACAACTTTATAAGTTGTTGCTAAAAGTGTATGTTTAGCAACGAAACTTGTCCTTCGTTGCAAATTGTGTCAACCTTTCACTTTTTGCAACGAAATTCATAAGTCGTTGCAAAATTTTGGAAACAAAATTCGTTAGAAATTCGTTGCAAAATTTCTAACCACTTGATTTCTCCTCATCGTGGGCAACGAAAGTTTTTTTGTTGCTATATTTCGTTGCCTAATATGGACCACATTCATTAACAATAATTTTTATTTTCGTTGCATATCTTATACAACTTTTTGCAACAACTATTAAAATGTTGCCTTAAATTAAAATAATCCCAATAAGCATGTTTTTGTAAGACCATATTCGATATTCGGAGAATTATCAAAAAATATTCCTATTTAGTATTTAAAAATTATGTCCAAATGCGAAACATATTTGAACCTGTGACCATTTGGAACTTTGGTCATTTGACTGCTGGAGCAACACAAGTTATCTATTAATATCTTGCAATGATTAATATTTATATTAAAACATGAGATTTCCCCCATTTATTCCTTTCTTCTCCTTCACTACATACCATTAATATAATCTCAAGAAATTATATACTACAATAATAATAATAATAATAATAATAATAATAATAATAATAATAATAATAATAATAATAATAATAATAATAATAATAATAATAATAATAATAATAATAATAATAATAATAATAACAATAACAATAAAGTTGCACCAATGGTGTGTAAGTTTTTTTTAACTCCCATTTTTCAAATTCTCCTTTTTTTTGACTTGTAATATTTTTTATAATCAAATATTAATTTCTCTTTATATCTTGAATTAGAGGGTGTTTGACAATGACTTATAAGTTGGTGAAACTAAGTTATAAGTCATTTGTTATTATTTAGTGTTTGACAATAACTTAAATTTTAACTTTTTTTTACTTATAAGTCATTATTAAATTTTTTTCATGCTTCATGTGCTATATTTTTTATTATTATTACTATTACTATTACTATTATTATAATTATTATTATATTTACTATTATTATTATTACTATTATTATTAATTTTATTATTATTATTATTAGAATAATTATTATTAATCTTATAATTATTATTTTTATTATTATAATATTATTATTATTATTATATTATTATAATTATTATTATTATTATTATTGTTGTTGTTGTTGTTGTTGTTATTATTATTTTTATTATTATTGTTGTTATTATTATAATAATTATTATTGTTCTATTATTATTGTTATTATTATTATTATTATTATTACTATAATAATTATTATTATTATTATTATTATTATTATTATTATTATTATAAATAATTGTTATTATTAATTATAATTATTATTACTATTACTATTATTATAACTACTATTATTATTATTATTATTATTATTATTATTATAATTACTATTATTATTCCTATTATTATTATTATTATTATTATTATTATTATAATTATAATAATAATTATTACAATAATTATAATAGTGCTAATAATAAAAAGTCTGCCCAATTCATGGCTTTTTTAAAAATAAAATAAAATAATGCTCTCTTTGAGAATTGAACTCTCAGACCTCAAACTCTCCTTAAACAAATGATTAAACCAACTAAAGCTATAATGATTTTTTATTATAAAGTGGGCCATTCAAACACTAAATTACTAAAATTAAATACTAATTACATATTTACATCAAATACTAAAAATACTAATTAAAAAAAATACTAAATACTAAAAAAAAAAAAATTAAAAATACTAAAATTAAAAAAATACTAAAATTCAAATTATTTTGTTAATTAATCATCAAAACAACAAAAATTTAAATTACATCATTAAAATACTAAAATCATAACATATTTACATCATTACATAACATAACATATTATCATATTTACATCATTTACATCATATTTACATCATAACATATTTACATCATTTAATCAAAATACTAAAAATCAAATACTAAAATACTAAAATTTTACTCAAATACTAAAATTTTACCATAGTTGTATAACATATCAAAATACTAAAATTTTTATATAGTTGTATAACATATCAAAATACTAAAAGTCACTTACCCTAACACTAAAATACTAATTACATATTTACATCAAATACTAAAATAAATAAAAAATACTAATTAAAAAATACTAAAAAAAATCAAATCAAAAAAAAACTAAAATTCAAAAATAATAAAATACTATAATTCAAATTATTTTGTTAATTAATCAAAACAACAAAATTCAAATTACATCATTAAAATACTAAAATCATAACATATTAGCATCATTTACATCATAACATAACATATTATCATATTATCATATTTACATCATTTACATCATATTTACATCATAACATATTTACATCATTTAATCAAAATATTAAAATTCAAATACTAAAATACTAAAATTTTACTCAAATACTAAAATTTTACCATAGTTGTATAACATATCAAAATACTAAAATTTTACCATAGTTGTATAACATATCAAAATACTAAAAATCACTTACCCAACACTAAAATACTAATTACATATTTACATCAAATACTAAAAATACTAATTAAAAAATAGTAAAATACTAAAAAATCAAATTAAAAAAATACAAAATTCAAAAAAAATAATAAAATACTATAATTCAAATTATTTTGTTAATTAATCAAAACAACAAAAATTCAAATTACATCATTAAAATACTAAAATCATAACATATTTACATCATTTACATCATAACATAACATATTATATATTTACATATTTACATCATTTACATCATATTTACATCATTAAAATATAATTACATATTTACATCATTTAATCAAAATACTAAAATACTAAAATTTTACTCAAATACTAAAATTTTACATATAGTTATATAATATATCAAAATACTAAAATTTTACCATAGATGTATAACATATATCAAAATAATACTAAAAATCACTTACCCAACACTAAAATACTAATTACATATTTACATCAAATACTAAAATACTAATTAAAAAAAATACTAAAATACTAAAAAATCAAATTAAAAAATCAAAAAATCAAAAAATGATAAAATACTATAATTCAAATTATTTTGTTAATTAATCAAAACAACAAAAATTCAAATTACATCATTAAAATACTAAAATCATAACATATTTATATCATTTACATCATAACATAACATATTATCATATTTACATCATTTACATCATATTTACATCATTAAAATACTAATTACATATTTACATCAAAATATCAAAATACTAAAATTCAAATACTAAAATACTAAAATTTTTTATATAGTTATATAACATATCAAAATACTAATTTTTTTACCATAGTTGTATAACATATCAAAATACTAAAACACATTAAAATACTAATTACATATTTACATCAAATACTAAAAATACTAATTAAAAAAAACTAAAATACTAAAAAATCAAATTTAAAAAATACTAAAATTCAAAAAATAATAAGTAATACTATAATTCAAATTATTTTGTTAATTAATCAAAATAACAAAAATTCAAATTACATCATTAAAATACTAAAATCATAACATATTTACATCATTTACATCATAACATAACATAACATATTATCATATTTACATCATTTACATCATATTTACATCATTAAAATACTAATTACATATTTACATCATTTTATCAAAATACAAAATACTAAAATACTAAAATTTTACCATAGTTTATAACATATCAAAATACTAAAATTTTACCATAGTTGTATAACATATCAAAATACTAAAATCACTTACCCAACACTAAAATACTAATTACATATTTACATCAAATACTAAAAATACTAATTAAAAAATACTAATTAAAAAATACTAAAATACTAAAAAATCAAATTAAAAAAATACTAAAATTCAAAAAAATAATAAGTAATACTATAATTCAAATTATTTTGTTAATTAATCAAAACAACAAAAATTCAAATTACATCATTAAAATACTAAAATCATAACATATTTATATCATTTACATCATAACATAACATATTATCATATTTACATATTTACATCATTTAGTATAATTGATATAATATATTATGATCTAAATATGTAATACTCAAATTTAATTTACAATTACTACTCTACTAGCCTGACTCAATCAAGTCCAGAACCCTCAAATCTCAATTCCCAAATCCCAAATCCCAAACCCGGATCTCGAACAATGAACTCTCAATCTCTCGTCCCTAAAACGGCCAAACTCAGATCTCGAACTTGTCTCAATCTCTCGACTCTCATCGATCGATCGCCATTACAAGATCGCCTCATCCATCTCGCGGCCTTTCATCGGCCATCATCGGTCAATCTCAAGTCAAAGAGACGAAGACTCGAACTCTCGAGTCTCGATCTCTCATCATCCGTGTGAGAGACTTCGAGTGTCGACATCTTCAATTCTTCATCTACCGAACTGTTTGAAACTTGAAAGTAAGTTTTACTCGAATTTTGGATGTTTGAAATTGGTTGGTAATTTGGTAATGAGGAGATACCTTTTTTGTGCAAAACCGCAAACCGCAAAACCTAGTCCCATAGTCTGAATATTTATTTAGTTACTTCTCCAATTTGATTTTTTCCGCTTCGCAGTGTTGAATATGGTTGATCATGCCCCTTATCAGGCTCTCGTCATGTCGACGGATGAATGTTTTTTTTTAGAAATCATTTGGTGGAGTGTTGTTGCCCAAACCACCTCAAATTTGAACGATATCTCATGGGGAGGTGAGCAAAAACAGTGCACATCTTCTAATGTATCAAGACATACGATTTGAATTAAAAAAAGAATTACATGGGCCAATGTGCCAAGTCCATAATGCTTTTAAATTTTTGATTCTTTGTTGTTGGTGCCGAAAGGTGAAGTAGAGGTCGGAAAAAGGTAGGGTCATATAGTCATTGACTACTCATTTTCCCTCGATGGGTCAAATCAAATTTATTAAAAGCCTAAATTGCATTATGTCTGTTCATATATTTAGTTCTGGTTCTGTATTGTAATAATGAATATATGTTTCTTTTGCAGGTTTTATTCTCTGATATAAATGCTTATGAGGTAAGGATTGTTGCATTAAGTTGAGGTTAAACTCTAGTACTTAACATGATTCCATTACATGGTTCTTCTAAATTCCTTTAGGTTACATTGGTGGTAAATAGCTTTTTATAAAGTTAATCATTTTAAGTATCTATTATATGGAGATCTAAGGTCGTTAATCTTGACAATTTCTAAATTCTTTTTTAAACCGAATAATTGTGTATAATGGAGCCCTTTTATTCATATCGCTTTTCTTTATTATTTATTTTCTCTGTTACTATCTATAAAGACAATAATGGGTCTTAGGTGTGGGTGGTTATGAAAATGTTACTATACAAAGTCAAATTTATACATCGAGTAGATTTTGGCTGTCCGGTTTATTAAACTAAACACGTAAATGGGTATGGGTGAATGTGTACAATTTTATGCGAGTGTTGGGTATGCAATGTAAACCAACCACGATTGTTGCTTCCCAGAAGGGTTTTACCTCTCCGAAAAACATATTCTATCGAGTCACTCCTTGGTGGGTTTGTTGCGACAAATAAGTCGTGTCTTTTAGACAGAAAGCCTTTTTACTTCATAGTCTATTCATCGACGCTTCAGCTATATAAAGCGATTAAAGTCATTAAACATCTCATTGGCAATAGTTAGTGGCCTACAAATGCTTTTTTTACTACACCAATTTCTCACGAGGAAAGAATTGGAGATCTACTTATGTGTGTGACAAGAGATTTGCTCGATGCAAGCACAAAGTTGGATGGTAAAAAATGACTAAGTCGAGTTCTTGGAATGTCACAAGAAGAGGTTGCAAAGAGAAACTTATTTAAAGGCATAATGCGGATGAAAGTGCCACGGTTCATGTCAAGATATTATTTGTTTGACTATTCTTTTCATTATATGATTACATTGCTCTAAATTATTGTTATTTCTTGTTGTGTTATTTTTAAAAAGTCGAGGTCAAATTTGATGTCTCGCAGATACTTCTACTTTAGGCGTTGTGGTTGTTAGACATCATGGATATACTACTCACTAGAGCTCTCACCCGTTGATGGAAGGACACCGATAGATTTTATGCATACAAGGGGTTCATGAATGTGCTCTTTGGGGCATGTGGTAATTAGATCGCTAGTGGCTAAGTAACCATTGTAACCATTCGAATCAACAAGTAAGCATTCGCCTTCCTAATCCTTCATTCCTATTCCTTAAGTGTTAGCAATTAGATCGCTAGTGGCTAAGTAACATTAATGATCATTATGAATCGATGTGGTTAAGACTTCTAAGATTGGTTATTTTCGCTTGTTGTTTAAGCCATACGTCGGGCGAGAAGCTAGAGATCATGTAATATATACATATATAAGGACCGCACCCCAACCGCTTGATAGAATGCTTGTGAGAAGCTCATCTGCTGTCAATTGTCTTAAAAAGGGAGTGCGGCCAAGTAAAAGCCTATACTCATATTGTTACCTTATCATTCTATGAGTGTAAAAGATACTTAAAAGTTAGTTTTACTTTAACATAAGATGATTATGACTTGCTATTCAAATGCCATGCTTAGAAGGCCCAAGTGAGATTATTGTGTGTGTTAATGTTCGCCATTGGAGGAATAATGATTAAATATATGCCGATTTCAAATTGTTAGTATAGTATGAAAAGAGTATTAACCACAATATGGAACAACATCATTGAAATGCTAATTAAGTATGTGAAATCAAAAGCCTTACACAAGTTGATATCTAAGGTTAATGGTTAATTTTTCATTAGCATGATCCGTGTTACCATATGAATCATTGTGGTGATAAGTGGACCGCTATGCTATAGTTATTAATAAGGACCGCTATATGCTAAATGACTAGATTAAGTGTAGTTTAGATTCATGACCAAAATACCAAGCTAATAATCAAGTAAAGTCATTTATGCCAGTATATTATGTGGATTGGTATATTATGTATAACCTAGATGTATGCTATGCATGTTCAATACAATATAAAAAGATAGTATAAGTTTTTATATTGCACCTTCATGTTATCCTTGTAAACGTATGTGTAAGCCATGGTTATTTTTTGAAATTTAATCAAAAGGGGGGTGTGTTGGTCTAAGGCATGAGACCTTGCCTTTAAATGTTTTACATCATAATTATCAGTGCATGTTTTAGAAAGACATATATGTCAATCAATGCTTGCTACTATTTTGGTGTAATGAACCATGCCTAAGATGCTAGTCTAAAATTGCTATAATGGCAAAAAACAAGATGGGTGGAAAGGAGCCCAAAATGGGTGGTTGTTTATGATTGAAAATATATTACCATGCCCGTAATCGGTATGCAGAATGGATCGTGACTATATACTTGTTGTTGTGGTCGGAATGAGCATAAATGATCGCTAGAAAGACTTTAGTTGCTATACTAACTGTTATTGCATTATATGAATGTTATGTGTTGCTTTTACTAACTGTGTTGTAGTATTAAAATTCACTACTATGCTATATTGCTATGTTGATCGATCGCTAGCCTTACTTGTGTGATCTTACTAACCGTCGTGGTATTACGAGGATCGATTGATGACTAAATATTGCACTATTGATGATCGAAGTTTGAGTAGAGGAGATAGGATGAAATGTGGAGAAATAAGGAGGATAAAATGGGTTATAATATAAACAAAGGGCTGTGGAACTAGTAGATTGTAACCATGCCCACCAACTGTTTGATAAAAGACCTAAACGAACTATTTTGGTAAAAAGGAACTGAATAGTAGAACAAGTAAACTATTTACTTGATTTACCCAACATATGTGATGACTGAAATGTTTTGGCATAGAAAGATTTTAGCATAGTTCAGTTTTTAGGCCAAGTAATTCTAGCTTGACAAACTCCTTTGCCTACTCTATTGAAACAATCACTAAACCAAGGAGCCAAAGCTTTATAGGCCAATTGGGATAACTTTAGAACTCTAAAAGATTATAGCCAAGAGGTCTATTCCTAGAAATCTAGCAAAACCGAGGTTAGAGAGATTCATTGGGAATGGGTTAAGGAGTTGGGAGGAGGTCGTCATTTAATGGCAACAAAGAGGGAACCAAATTTTTATTTTTTCCGCTTGCTTTCCTTGTGATTTTTCGTTAGCATCGATTATTAAAATATTAGATCCTGAAGAGGTAGCAAAGTGGGGATCAAAAGAGCCAGCCGCCATCGCCCAAGGATGAGCGCAAACCGTCCACCAACCACAATAGGTAAATGGCCTCTTCAGGGCCCAAGATTAGGTGTCAAAGCCATGTTTTAGTGGCTGCTAACATGATGGAAGAAAAAGGATTGTTAAAGCAGACAACTGCTATAGCAGTCTTAGAAAACCATTTTTTGACTTTAAAGTGTGATTAAAAAAAAAGCTTACCTATCATGTACAAATCTTAAGTAAACATATAGAACTTTAAAATTAGAATGAGAAAGAAGAAAAGAGGGCAAGGTGACTCCCCATTTGCAGCAGCAGTGGGCTCAAGAGGGCAGTAGTTGGGAGCTCTTTATGGGCTTCCAGTCAGTGTACATGTGATACCTTGGATGTACAATTGAAGTAATAGCATTACAAGAGTATGTGTTATCCTAGGATTTGTAAAGGGTCATGATATAGGTTAGTAAACTCTAAAATGAGGCTAAACATAGATGGACATCTATTATTGGATGTATTAAGCCAAATTGGGACTGTTTAAACCTCAAAGGGGCTGTTTTTGCATAATATAGAAAAACAAAGATACTTAATGCCTTAGTATGGAAATAAAAGCTATAAACCATGGGATAAACAAAAGTTGAGCATGTAAATTGGAAATACCTTTAATAAGCTACAAAAGCATTTTTGTATGCTAGAACTAAAACACTCGTGTTAAAATCCTAATAAGATATAATAAGCTATATACATGTTGTGTGACACCATTAAAGAGAAAAATGGTGAAGATAAGAACATGGATGAGATATTTGAAAAATGTATTACATATAAGAAATCTATCCATGACTACTAACATGCTTGATTAATGCAAATAATAACTGTAATATGATTCCTATTACTTGTTGTAAGCATGTCGAACCCCATCAAAGTGAAAATTGACTAATGTGAAAACATGGATGAGATATTTGAAAAATGTATGAAATATAGGAATTTAATTACAACCATGATCACTGAAACTATGTGATATGTGAGCTTACAAACTATATAACTTAGCTATGTGATTAACATGTTTGTTAATATAAATAACTGTGTAGGATTTTGTGAGAACACTTCAATTAAGCTGAAATCCTAACAATAGACTACAAACAAGACAAGTTTCTAACTCTTACTTTTTATTGAGCAAGTATTCTACTGTAGACAGATTCTTTAATTTCTAAACTCTCCCTATTATGGTTAATATAAGGTTAAATAACCTTTTTATTCCAATCAGCTTCAAAAGAATAGTATATTGAACTTCTCTCTTACATAAGTTATATTGAAAATATGTTAATGCCATTAATTCGGTTAGACAATTGTTGAGATACATTGATATTATTCATGAAACTCTCATTTAAAGTTCTCCAAACCATCTTTATTCATGAAACTCTCATTTAAAGTTCTCCAAATTTCACAAGTTGTTCTTGATGAAATAAGCAGACAATGTAAGCTTGGCATCGTGGTGCCGCAACTTGAGCTCAATACACTAAACCAAGAGCACCCATTACATGTAATTGATTTGATCATCGATTTCATTCCCCCATCCCGTTACTTTTCCCGAGACATTTAAAGGCAGCACTGATCAACATGAGACTTCAAGCTTTGGGATCAAAGGTGGTGCATCCTTATGGAGCTCACCAAGAAATTCGGGGTATGATAATTCACGCAATTCCTTTTTGTTCTTTTACTCAATATTATTTTTATTACTTTGATTTCTCCTCTATGCACGACTATACATTCAAATTATAAGAAAAGGATAAATGTCCATTTTTCTCAATCTCATGTCATTTTCTTAAGCATTCTAAAAGCTTAATTTGACATTATTACTAGAACTACTATGGTATTAATTACTAAAAAACATAATAAGGTTAAAATATTTAAAATATTTGGACCCACACAAATAAGTGTAATTAACTTGAGAGTGGAATGTTCTTACGGGGATATGTACACTTTGGGTTAAATTATTATGCATGTCATATTTCACATTTAGTTTGTGTACTTTAGACTTCTTTTTAGGACAAAATCTGTGTATTTACGGACATGCTTTTGAGGATGGAGTATCAAGTCGGATGACCTTGTAATAAAGATGGTCCATGTAATCAGAGAAAATAAGAACTTGATTTTGGGATAATAATTTCTTAATTCATTCTTCTCAATTACATTAGCTTATATACACAAGTATCCTAATTTATAGTGTGCATTAGTACCACGTAACAACTCTATTGTTTTTTCTCGCTTATGAGCAATACTGGTATTGTACATTAGTACCACATGAAAGTAACTCTATTGTCTTTGTGTATTGATTTTGGCACTAAGTGCCTCTGGTGACCTATTTGTTTCATTTTTCCGACTTTGCTATTATTTTTAAATATGTGCGGGAAGACGCGCTTCTACGACCGCCTTATAATACTGGGTATCAAATTTTTCGTGCTACATTTCTTTTAAGACAAGGGACAAAATTATGAAGTGTACTCTCTCTATATATGTAGATATATACTTTGATTCAAGAACCTGTGGTAGCTTTAGATGGTTAATTATAAAGATAATGAATAATTATGTAGTGGATGATTTTATTAAGTTAATAATATTTTAGTTTTTTGTATTTTTGCCATTATTTGCTATGGGGACATTGAGCCAGCCAGATACACAAAAAGAATGTCAAATTTTGATTTGGCAACAATATAATTCGTTACCAAAGCATTGAACAAGTTTTAATATAGCAACAATTTTTATACATTTAACAACAAATTTTCGTTTCTAATGGCATTAAAAAATATAATATTTGGCAATGAAAAATTAACCTAATAACAACGGAGATGATATTGTTGCTAATACTAACATAAAAGGCAACATTTTTTATCGTTGTAAATCATATCAACTTTCATCAGACATATAAAAAACGGAAACATATAATGTCGCTATAATCTAATCGACGACTTTCGTCATTATTGAAAAATAACCAAAGAATAAATATTTTCGATTCTTCGATTCAAGATAATGTCGTTGCCAAATAAAATAATCAGCAACGAAAATTATTGCTAAAAAGTTTACATTCCGCAACGAAAACAAGCTTAGGCAACAATTTTCATAATTTACTGCAACGAAAAATGTCGTTGCAAAATGGTGTCAATTGCAACGAAAATGCATGGTCGTTGCAAATAAAAAGAGTTCATTTCGTTGCCAATTAGCAGGCTTTTGCAACAAAATGAGGTTTTTAGTAACAAAATTTTAATTATTCTGCAACAATGCATTTTATTGCTAAAGGATCGAGGTCTCTATACGAAAGCCAAATTTCGTTGCAAAATATAGTACTTTTGGCAACGAAAAAAAATGTTCGTTGCGGAACAATTAGCAACACTCATTCAAGAACGTAAAGACGCAACGATAAAGAAATTCGTTGCCAAAACCCTTTGTAATGAAATTTGGCACCTTTAGAACGAAAATTGGTTGTTCTTTGAAGCCCCATTTTTTGTAGTGTTAGAGAGGTTTATACCGCGGTGGGGCCGTTGTGTCGTCGCTATATATATCTATTGCTAAGGTTCCGCCCCAACCGTCGCTATACCTCGTCGCCATATCTTGATTTTCTAGTAGTGCAAATTAATGTCAATATATTATCGACCGAATTATGATCCCTTACGGGACACCCAACTTCAGAATAGGATGTCTTACAAAATAATTTGGTTTGACACAATAATTTATGCTTAACAATCCATATGAATAAACAATTCATTTCTTAGTTATGTTGAAGCTATAGCAATAACCTTACAATAAAAAGGTAATTCAAATGTAGGTGTAGTATATTATATCAACAACATATCAAGATAAAAATCTTGTTCAACGAATAAACAAGGTTGAGAAATTTGCATAAGTAGTTTAAGGTTTAAGAAGAACTTGTATGATCGTAGATCAGTCAAGTTATGCTTCTCAATTCGTTTAATAAATACCTACGATGTTCATATATATAAATCAAACACGTTAGTATTGATAACAATACTCAAATATAACATTTATATAAGATCGAGTTAGATTCGATAAGGTTTCGGTGTTTAATGTCTTTACCGAATATTAAATAAGTTGATATATGGACTAAATTTTGTTTATAAATTTTATTATATTTTTAGATAGTTTATATATCCATTATAATAAATTTTTAGAAGTTTCAAAAATATTTTTAAAACATTTATTTATCCTTTAAATGATTTTTAAATCATTTATTTCTATTTTAGGTAATTAATATTTACTTAAAATTTTACAAAAACATTGTTTATTATTTTAAATAATTTATAACCATTTATTATGATTTTTACATTATTAATATTATTTTTAATAATTATTTAGTATTTATAAATAATTATTCTAATTAATTTATTATTAAGTTAATTATTAATAATATCTAAATAAAATAAAATATATATTAAATTTATATAAAAATATCATAAATTAATTATAATTATTTAATATAATTTTTAAAACTGTTTTTGTATTTATTTATATTTATTTATTAATTATTTCTAATTTTTATAAATTAATTTTTAGAAAAATAATTTATGTCTGTCGCTAAAGCACTACAGTGACCGAAAGTGTCGCTATAGGTGTTCTTGAGCTTCAAGCAAAAATAGTTGGTCGCGGTCGAGGACCGGTTTGACCACGATTTATCTAGCATGGTTTATGATTCGGGTTTCGACAAGTATATTGGTGTTATAAGACTTTACAAAGTAGTATAACATCAAGCAAACTTCATGCTTTAACCTATATATATCAAGAAGTTATAGAGGCTTAAAGTCACCGCAGAGTCGTTTCGAGTTTTCGGGCAACCCAAAATAATGGTCGTCATGATTCAATAACCGGTTTTGTGGCTTTAATATCTCTGATTCTATGAAATAGACGTATGTTGTGTTTGTTATAACATGTAGTATATATGTCAGGGTACATATATATAATATTAACTTGAACAAAACATAAATCTAAGGTCTCTATTTATGTTGGTCAAAGTACAGCCAAAAGTTGTTCTTCGTGTTCACAAGTTTTCTTGGTAACCCAGAAAACTTGGTAAAGCTTGGTCAACGACTTTTGACCATTAATTCCAATAATCATATGAGTTGTTTAAGCAATTTAAGATCATAGATATGTAGTATGTATATTAAGGTGTTAATCTAAAATATAAAGTTACAAAAACAACAAACAGAAAACGATCAAAAGGCTGTCAAAGTAGCCGGTTCAAACTGTTCTTGAGTTTTCTGGGTAACCCAGAAAACAGAACTCCGTGAATGGTCAACTCACTTTGACCACCTATAACTTGCAATATATAGTTCTAATGAACCTATTTTCTTTTCCAGATTAAAGACCTACTATTAGGCTACAAATAACAGACCTAAACATAAACACATACGAATCTACAAGCTCTGACATTCGGCTGTCAGACTTGATTTTCAAATTTTCTAGATTTCTAAAAATACTTAATTAAGGCATATAGATGTTATAAAAACGTGTTCTATCAATCTAACATACTTTCTAACATACTAATACATAATTCTAAACATCTAAACAACAAAATTAACAAAAGATCAAAGAGCTAGCTATGAATTAGGGTTTGCACATTACTTGCTTTGATTTTTGATTCTAGCTTCTGAATTGGTTGCTGCTATCACCCAGGCTTGATTTGGTATGTATATAAGTGCATATTGGCTTAAAGATTTCGTGAGTTTGCTCTGATCTAGGGTTCCTATTTATAGAATTCTTCAACTTGGCTTTTTGGACATTTTCAAGCTACTTGCATCCACAAATATCAAATCTGATGACTCTACTCATGCTTGAGAGTTACAAGCATGTCATGTGCAGCCTAGGAACCTACATTGGTGACTCCTAACCTACTTGTGAGCTAGTTAGGTTAGTTTAGTAGCCTAATTATGCCATAATCTTCATTAATCTTGATTAGAGTTTTGTTTTTAATGATTAGGATTATTAAATGATTTTTATTAGTACCTAATTGAAGCTTACTAATCATGATTAGGTGTTAAGATAATTTAATTAGGATTAAATTAGCTAATTTGGGTTACTTTTACAAATTAGGGTTAGGGTTTTGCTGATTAGGGCTATGGTTTGTTAATCTAGGGTTACTAACCTAGATTTCCTACTAATTCAAACAAGCACGACAAAGCGTTTTGTCAGTGTAAGCACGACAAAGTAGCTTGTCCATACAAATATACCGAAAAGTCCGATTTCAGAAGAAAATTTTTAAGCACGAGGTGTCAAGCACGACATTTTTTGGACAAAATTTTATTTGACCAAAATTTTTAAATAGAGTATATATTAACACATAACACATTCAGAACGGAGATATTTTATTGATATAACTGAATTTTACATAACCGAGTCTTATTTGGGTTTTGGGTTTTTACAATCACCCCCACTAATAAGAATTTCATCCTTGAAATTATAGTATAAGTTAAGTAAACAATTGAGGATAGTTCTCTTGCATCTTATCTTCGAGCTCCCATATAGCCTCTTCAACGTTCTTTTTCCTCCAAATCACTTTGACCATCCTATCAATTTATTTCTCAGGACTTGCTCTTTACGGTAGACGATCTGCACAGGTTCTTCTACATAAGAAAGATCTTCTTCGATTTGGATTGGCACATAATTTATAACGTGTTTATAATCAGGTTTGTATGGTCGTAATACGAACACATAAAACACATTATGAATATGGTTCAACTCAGGAGGTAATGCTATTTCATAAGCAACCTCACCAATCCTTCTCAAAATTTTAAAAGGTCCAATGAATCTCGGACTTAGTTTTCCTTTCTTGCCAAAACGTATCTTGCCCTTCCAAGGAGATACCTTCAAGAATACGTGGCTTCCTACGTTAAAGTTTCGTTGTTGACGATGTGGATCAACATATTTCCTTTGTCGATCTTGAGATGCTTGTAATCGTTCACGTATAATTCTGATGGTTTCAGTTGTTTGTTGAATTATTTCAGGTCCTAACATTTTTCTTTCCCCGACTTCATCCCAACACAAAGGTGTTGTATACTTTCTCCCATATAAGGCTTCATAGGGTGGCATACCTATGCTAACATGATAACTATTGTTATAGGAAAATTCTACTAAAGGTAATTGATCTTCCAAACTTCCTTTGAAGTCTATGATACATGTTCTCAACATATCCTTTAATGTTTGTATGGTTCTCTCACTCTGTCCATCAGTTTGAGGATGATAAGTTGTACTCAATCTTAATTGTGTTCCTAAGTGTTTCTGAAGACTTTTCCAAAAATTTGAAGTAAAATGTGGATCTCGATCTGATACTATGGAAACAGGCACACCATGCCTAGAGATAATTTCATTAATGTACAACTTGGCAAGGTGATCTAAGTTATGAGTAATTTTAATAAGTAAAAAGTGAGTTGATTTGGTTAAACGGTCAACAATTACTCAAATGGCATTATGGCCCTTTTGTGTAGCTGGGAGGCCTACAACAAAGTCCATGGTTATATGTTCTCACTTCCACTCAGGAACTGGTAAGGGTTGAAGTAAACCATCGGCTTTCGATGCTCAGCCTTAACCCTTTGACACATGAGACATTTGCTTACCCATTCAGCTATTTCTCTTTTCATATTCAACCACCAAAAGTGTCGACTTAAATCCTTGTACATTTTAGTACTGCCAAGATGTATGGAAAATTTAGAATTATGAGCTTATTTTAAGATTTCGTCTTTTAAAGCTTGGTTTAACGGAACCCAGATTCTATCTTCATATCTTATTACTCCATCCTTATCTATTCTGAATTTGTTATACTTGTCATGAGTTAGATTAGACTTATACTTTAGACATTCTTCATCCTTTTCCTGCATCTCTTTGATTCTATCAAGTAGAGATGAAACTCCCTCTAAAATGTATAATTTTTGGGTAGAGGTAGTTGGACATTCCACCTCAATTTCTAATTTTTGAAAAATCTTTTATTAACCTATCATTGGTGGTTACTACGTTCAATTTATCCTAATTCTTTCTATTTAACGCGTCAACTACGACATTGGCTTTACCGGGATGATATAAGATTTCACAGTCAAAATCCTTTTTTAGTTCTAACCATCTTCTCTGCCTTAAATTTAGTTCCTTTTCTGTAAAAATATATTTCAGACTTTTATGATCTGTATATATTTCGCACTTCTCCCCGTACAAGTAATGTCTCCAAATCTTTAGAGCAAAAACTACCGCGGCTAACTCTAGGTCATGAGTAGGATACCTCTTCTCATAATCTTTAAGTTGTCGTGATGTATAAGCAATCACTTTCCCATGTTGCATCAACATACACCCTAAACCTCTGTGTGATGCATCACTAAATACTACAAGGCCTCATGTATTATCTGGTAAGGACAACACTAGAGCCATGCTCAGTCATTTTTTCAACTCTTGGAAGCTCTCTTCACATTTTTCTGTCTAGACGTATTTTACCGTCTTTCGAGTTAAATTGGTTAATGGGGTTGCTATTTTTGAAAAATCTTTTATAAACCGTAGATAATAACCAGCTAAACCGAGAAAACTTCGTACTTCTGTTGGAGTTGTTGGTTGTTCCCAATTCACAACCGTTTCGATCTTAGTTGGATCTACAGATATTCCATTCTTGTCAATTACATGACCTAAAAATTGAACTCTCTTTAACCAGAATTCACACTTGGAAAACTTTGAATAAAGTTGTTCTTTTCGTAATATCTCCAAAACGACTCTCAAGTGTTCAGTATGCTCTTCCCGTGTTTTCGAGTATACTAGAATATCGTCGATAAACACTACAACAAATTTGTCCAAGCATGGTTTAAACACTCGATTCATTAAATCCATAAATGCTGTCGGTGCATTTATCAATCCAAAATACATTACAAGAAACTCATAATGTCCATAGCGTGTCCTAAACGCTATTTTCGGCACATCTTCCTTTCTTACCTTCAATTGATGATAACCTGTTCTAAGTTCAATTTTTGAAAAATGTTCGGCCCCCTTTAATTGGTCAAACAAATCATCAATCCTTGGTAAAGGATATTTATTCTTAATAGTTAATTTATTTAGTTCTCTATAGTCTATACATAACCTCATGGTTCCATCCTTTTTCTTTACAAACAATATTGGTGCTCCCCAAAGTGATACACTAAGTTGTATGTACTTTTTATCTAAGAGTTCATGTAATTGTATAAGTAACTCTTTCAGTTCTATAGGTGTCATTCTATACGGTGCCTTAGAAACTGGTGTCGTTCCTGGTGCAAGATCAATGACAAACTCAATTTCCCTATCTGGAGGTAAACCTGGTAAGTCATCCGGAAATACATCGAGAAAATCCTTAACTATTGGTATTTAATCTAGTTTTACTCCTTCCTATCGAGTATCAACTATATAGGCCAAATACCCTAAACAACCCTTTCTAAGTAATCTTTCTGCCTAAACTATAGTCAAACATCGAGATTGCTTAGGTGAACAACTACCGTTGAACACTACCTTTGATTTTGATGCAGTCAAAAGGTTTATACGTTTTTGATGACAATCAATCATCGCGTTATGGTTAACTAACCAATCCATTCCTAAAATTACATCAAATTCTCCCAACTGGACTGGTAAAAGATCTACCATAAAATTATGTCCTTTTATCACCACACTACAGTTCCTGTATATGGTTTTTACATAATCCTATCTTTATTAGCAATTTCTACACAAAATGGTTTGTTTAAATTTTCACAAGGTATATTTAAGTTTTTAGAAAAACTTTTAGACATAAAATAACAAGTAGCACCAGAATCAAATAACACATATGCATTTAAAGTGTTGATATGGATGATACCTGTCACCACGTCCTGTGAAGCAACAACATCCCTCACCGACATATTAAATGTTCTCGCGGTGGGTCAATCCTGAACCCCAACTGCAGCTACTGTTGACTGATTATTCTCTGATACTCTATTCCCCTTTCCTCTTTGGTTCTTAGGTTTGGGACAATTCTTTGAAAAATGGTCCAACGAACCATAATTAAAACATTTATTTTTATTTGGGAGAGGACACTGGGGAGAAAGATGTCCCGATTGTCCACAATTATAACATTTGCTATGAAAACACAGTCCTTTATGTTTCTTTCCACAAGTAGGACAAGGTTTAATGTTATTATTACTAAAGTTATTATTAGTATTACCTATCTTCTTTCCGGGATTGTTGGAAAACGTAGTATCCCATTTCCGTTTGTTATTAAACCCACCTGAACTGGGTTCTGTCCTAAGTTTCCCTTTCTCATTTTGACTCTTCTTTTCCTGGTGAAATTTAGCGAGACTTTTATTTTCGCTTTCGGCTATAGTAGCTTTCTCGAGTATTTTCGAGAAAGTCTTTATTTGGAGTACTGACAACTTACTCCGAATCTGAGGTTTTAAACCCTCCTGAAACCTATGAGTCTTTCTAAGTTCAGTGGTTACCTGATGAGGAGCAAACCTGGACAATTCATTGAACTTGGCTATATACTGGGTTACAGTCAAGTCTCTTTGTTTTAAATCCAGAAATTTTATTTCTATGTGATCTTTAAGGGATTGAGAAAAATAGTTTTCAAAGAACAACTCTGTGAATCTATCTCAAGGAACAATTTTAGTTTCTACCCGACCCTTGGTTGATTCCCACTAATAATTAGCCTCACTTTTCAAGAAAAAGGTTGCAAAAGTTGCCTTTTGATTATTATTGACATTGGTTACTAGGAAAAATTTCTCTATTTCAGAAATTCAAATTTGTGCATCGATAGGTTCTGATGTACCTCTATATTCAGGTGGTCCAACTAATTTAAAATCTTTAAAAGATGTGTTTTGGTTTATAGGTCTATTTATAGCCCCTAGCATAAGGTCTACTAACTATTGGGTTGAATTATCATCACTATTCATTTCTCTTTGGGGTCTTCTGGTTGGTGGCATGATTCTATATAGAACAACAACAAAAATTCACATAAGAATTTGAATAACACAAACATATCGTTTATTTATATATCACAAAAGTCTTACAAAACAACTTAGTAGTTGTACATACTACTAACTTACAAACCACTGGTTATATTACAAACTTTGAATGCTTCTTTATTCAAACTAATATAAAGCATTCAACCACCTATACTACTCTCAAGAATTCATTGATATCATCAAAGGAATCCTGAATCATGTGACAAAACACAGATCGATCTATGAGATAAGCAATTTTCTTCTCCTCTACCGGATATCGAACTACTCGGCGCTGCAAATCAATAAAAGTATCTCGAACACCCAGAGATGTTTTAAGAAGTCTTGACTGAATTTTCTTCCTGCCACTTTGTACGTGGTGTGCGATTTACTTTTTAGCTGGTGACTATGTCCCTCTCATGTTATAGCATTCCCTAAATATATATCATATTCTAAACTTTATTTTATTATTCTCATATTCTGTTGTCTTCATTAGTGATGTCATTGCTTCATCATGCTCATCAATTCTTATTAATTGTCCTGTTACTGGATCTTCGTCTTCCTCAGCATCTAGCAGTTGTTGATCATGAAGCAATTCTTCATCCTCTGCATCACTAGCTATAAATGACTCAATTTGTAGGGAATTGTTTGCTATCACCATTTCTTCAGCATTGGAGTTGGCCATCTATAAAAGAAAACTCCCTTAATACTGGTATAGAAATTTATAAAACATAATAATTTTAATGTTATATTTTTAAAAACCATAAAAAGACAATACTTAAAAAATGACGTTTTTATAAAAAACGTTGTGGTATTTATTTTTACAATTTTTTTTAATAAAACGTTGTAAATATATATAAAAAAATGTTATGTATTTATAAGGGTAATTTTTAATTTTATTTTTAAAAACAAACGTTATGTATATAAAAAACACGGAGCAATTGATAAAAACGCGGAAGCCAAAATTTGAAATTAAAACAGGACCATACTTTCTTGTCTGTCCTATCTCTGTACTTTCTCTGTACGATGGAGGTAGCAAAGGAGCGGGTGCCAGATCTGAAATCTCGATTCCTCACTCCTCAGCCTCTTGCCTCTCGACTGTGGCCTCTCTTCCCCGTCGTCGTCCCTCTCTTCCACCGTCGTCGTCCCTCTGCTTCTGTCTCTGTCAAGCTTGGTACGTTTTCCCAATTCAATATTCCCCCAATTTTTTCCCTAAATATAACCCTATGAAAAATTCTTCTAAAATTTCAGTCATACCCTGTGCTCTCTTCTACTTCTTCCAACTCTACCTCAAGCAGCGCCAACGCTCTCGCTCTAAACCTCCTTCGCCGCCGCCGGAGCTGCCGTCAACCGTCGAGCTTTCTCCTAGGCTGAATAGAGTTCTGTCTCGCTCCCTTCTCTCTCCGAGAGCCTCCAGTGGACCGGCCCACGTATCTTCTAGAGCTAATTCTATTGCTAAACAAGCTGATAGCCCATATTTTGTTGGATTGAATAGGGTTTCTGAGGACCCTTTTCATGAATTAAATAACCCAGATGGTTTTTTCCAGCTTGGATTGGCCGAAAACAAGGTTGGTTAATTTTCTTATATATATATAAATATGTTTACTTTGTCTTGGTGATATGTTTATAGTTGTAATAATAAATTAAATTTTGGTTTTGTGATGAATTTAATTAGTTATCACTGAATTTGGTTCGAGACTGACTATTAGAAAATGAAGATTCAATTTTTATCGGGATGTAAGTAGGATTGCTACTTATCAGCTATTTGATGGGTTGATGATGGAGTTGAAAATGGTAAGTGTTTCCATTAAGCTCTTTGTTTTAATTGATTAAACTCATACACTATGTTTCCTTGTTGGATAAAATTTGTTAAAGAATTTTTTGCCATAACAATAAAATCCACAAAAAAATAAAACTGAATGTTGAAAAGATTTCAAGACAGTTTTATATTGCCATGGTACCGGCTATATCGATGTGCCAAGCTGATGTGTTTGCTAAAATTGAGTTCCTACCCAACTCTTATGTATGCTTGTTGGAGATTGTATGTGGCTTGTATCATATGTATGGTGTAAAGAGAGTAGTCGGAATAGATGCAAGTCCTTCTTTATTAGAAATTTTTTATTCAAGAACTTTCCTGCAGTTTATTTTTGAGTTAAATGGAACCTTCTTTCTTCGATTTCCCCTGATATGAGATTGAGTTGAGGGGACATGTAGATTGCCCTCCTTGTAGCTTATTGAATTGCAACATGGTTACAAGATAGTGGTCTAGTGTGATGGCATTGTTGCAGTAATGGTACTGGTTGAAAGGTATTCGTGGCACATGTTTTTTACTTGCAAAGGGAGACAATAAACAATCAATCACTCTTTAGCTGGAGATTCAGGTGCAAAAACTGAAGTAATTTACTCTTTTACGGCGTTAACAGCCAAGCCAACACTCCAATTGGCTAAGAATGGAAATTAGTTTTATTAGTATTTTCTTGTGTTATTATTTATACTTCTGGAAATTGCATAAATGAAGAAGGTTTACAAAAACACTTTGATATGTTTAAAACCCTCATTCATGAAGAAGTATTTCTCAGCTGAATTCAAAGGCAATAACATCAAATGTGTGAGTGTAGCCTATTAATTCATCATCACTTGAGCTAATCATATTTCTTATCTAATCATATTTATCATTTTTAATTATAACTTTATTTCAGGTCACCTACTTAAGCTACTTTCATATTTTATTGCTTTCTTTATTACTGGTGCAACACAATGAATTTATGTTGTAGCATTGCCAACTAATGACATTGGTGACTCTGTAGGGAGGATACAGAGGATTCTATTCACGAAATACAATTCCTTTAACTCCCAAGGTTGTGAACAATATCCACAAACGTGGTGGAACCATACTTGGAACATCACGAGGTGGCCATGATACTAAGAAGATAGTTGATTGCATTCAGGACCGGGGAATCAATCAGGTTTGCTCATAAAAGATGCCATGTTTCAAGAGTTCTGTTGATATATTTGTAATCTTATCTACATCCTGATCATTCACTGATAATTTGCATGGCCATTATTTTAGGTTTATATCATTGGAGGGAATGGGACACAAAAAGGGGCATCCGTGAATTTTGAGGTATATTGATTTAGTGAGTTAGTTTCAGTCTTTGTGCTGCACATGAATCAATTTCGTATTTTACTTTTGCATTATCAAATGTTATTAAAATTATATGAAAACATTGAATTAGTAGAAATCTGGTGGTGATGTGCAGAAAATACCCTCAATGAACAACCATGTTACGAAGATCTCAAAATAATTTGTTGTTTTTTCATGAAATGATGTCTCTATTGATATAATATATATATACTTTTTATGTGAGAGATTAACTCATTTCTTATTGCAGGCTTTGCGTGTATGCTAGATCTATTGGCAGAACCACTGTATATCCTTGCATATTATCTGTAGTTGGACACAATTTCTCATTGGATGTTCTGTTTTCGATTGTATAGGTGAGAAAACCATATACAATTACCAAGCAGAGGGAAAGGTAGACAGAAGAAGAGCATAAGAAGTTTCTTGAAGCTTTAAAGTTTCTTTATGCAGCAATGTCAGGAAAAATTGCCCAAAATGTTTTGATTGCTCAGTGCTGCCAGCAGAATAGGCAGTTCAGCCCCCAATACCGTAGGGACAAATTTTCCCCTAATACGCACAATTTACTTCCCTTTCAAAGAGGGAAGTTGGCATGGCCTGGAAAATCCACCATGCAATTGCAAATCTTGTCAAAACTTAACCAAGGATTTGTTTACTGCAACGGTCTGTTCTAGACTCTCACTATTCAGGTTGATGTCAGATGCAACCATAGATTTTAAAACCCTTAAAACTAGTTCAGAACTTCAGATATGTGGTTGTTTTTGAAAATGCATTTGAGACTTTTCTTTTATTGACAAATTTGCTAGCAGTTAACTACATATTTGCTAGCATGCTTTTTAGTTCACTTGTTTTGCATTCAAAATTTGCTAGCAGTTACCTACATATTGAAGTGTATCCATGAATGTGGCAGTTCATCAGGCTTGCATATTTAATCGGTTATGGATCTGATATTGAAAGAAGTCCTGCCAACAGGTATGTACTCAACTTTGCCTACCTTTAAGGCATAATATGAATTTGGTTCTTTTGGAAGTATTCTCAAGTAAATGATTTTCGCTCATAATTCAAAGTAATCATGTTACTTTTACCAAAAAAGTTGATGTCGTACTGCCATAGATTTCTTCGATTTCTGTCTACTAAAATTTTCTTTTTTCGTTCAAAAAGTGCTTTGCTCAGCATGCTACCTTGGCCTTCAATTCCATCTGATGCTTCATGTGAAGTGCTTGAGAAAGAAAAGGTATGTTACACTACAATATATTATAGTTGTTTAAAACTTGGTTCCAGAGAAGCTATGTAAATCTAATCACAACATTTATATGTAGTCTTCACAAGATCAAATTACATTTGATTTCTGACTTGCATGGTGCCTCAGTTGCAGCTAATCAAACCATTAAATTGGCCAAGGATTGAACCTGAACCTGCATTCTTGTGCTAATGATGCTGTAGTTCTACAATAAGCAGCTGAAAATTTCATCCAGAAGAGAAAATTTCATCCAGAGGCTTTAGTTTTTATCAGTTAGTTAACATACATATTGCCCGGTGTTGTCTCATTAACTGTTAACATACATATGTTAACATACATATTGCCAAGTAGAAATTCTGGGAGCATGTCTGCGGCACATTTCTTTTGGTCATCTTTAGTTTTAAGTTCTTTTGATTAGATTACTCATCTGTGCAGTCAGTGAAATTATGAACACGTAGTTTATCATGCTGCTGAGTATTCAAACTGTTTTAGCACCTTTCTGACATCAGTAAAATGTTTCATTTTGCAGACTGTGGACAATGATCTTGCGTTAAAAATTTATATCAAAGCAAGAGCAACTCCAAAAGTTGTTGCAGCTTTTGCTGAACAAAGGTAATTTGACAAAATTCTTATATACTCCAAGCAGGTTAATGATATGTTTATGCAGTAAGCTATAATATTTTTCAATAACTTACATTGAGAGCAATGAAAAAGTGGTAAGCAGCAGTAGTAGCGAGTGCAGTTCTTAGTTCTTTACTACAGACAATTAATGACAAAAATGTGCTAAGTCCAGTTTTCTTCATATTTTCAGGTGATGTTAATGTCATTGAGAGTTGGTGGAGTGGGCTTGAATTTAACTTCAGCTTCCAATGTCTTTCTCATGGTACATATTTGTTCTGGTTGATAGCCATTTTGTCACATATTGTCTGCTTTGAATGTTAGTGCATTTTACTAGTTGAATAAGCTTCTTGTGGCTGAGCCTTTTGTCAAGGAGACATTCTTGGTATGGTGTTATTGGTTTCTTCTGACCTTGAATCACTTCCGGTTTTTGTTATCTTTCTCTTTTATATCTCACAATGTTTTCACTTAGTCATGAATTTATCTCTACGGACTCTTTACTGTAATCTTTCACAATATGCTATTAATATCATTTCCTAATTGAATTCCTTGCCAATCTCTTGATTATGCAGATGAGGATGCTAGCTATTGGAGGAATGGGAAATTTGGATTAGAAACCAGAGTATTGTACTCAGATCTTACCAAAGTACTGTACTCAGGTCTCAGTACTAGCTTAATTTTATGGATAGTTTGGTTTATTTTGTGGATGTAATCAAATTCACAATTCAATATAGTAGTAATTTATATTGAAAAGTGAATTTGAGATGTATATATGGATAGTTTGGTATATATTTTGTGGATGTAGTAATTTGAAACTGTAAACGAATGGTATTATTGGGATGTATTTTGAATGGTTGATACATTTTGGCTTTATATTTAAATGAAAATTTGGATATTTATTAGCTATATATCATGACATTAGCATATTGCAGGTGTATTGGTAATATAGGTGAATCACAATCTTTTTTTTTTCTTTTTTTTTTTATCTACAACTTTTTTAAAATGTTGTATGTTTGTATAAATAAATGAAACCTTCTAAATAGATGACACATTATAAGCGTTGTGTAAATGTGCTTAAACGTTGTCTGATATATTAAACTACAACATTTTTAGCCAGAATACGTTGTGGAATCATACCTTCTACAACGTTTTCAAGCATCTACTAATTTATAGAAAACAAATCTATAACGTTTTTTTCATAAAAAAATATTGTAGAATGTGTCTAACTACAACGTTTTAAAAACGTTGTGTAAAGGTGTCAAATAGATAACACCCTTAACCATGACGTTTTGCTGATTGAAACCAAAACGTTTTTTCTGCGTTGTCTATTTACTGTTTTGTAGTAGTGATATATGTGTACTTTAAAATTTTTACGGACTCGAAGACTATATACTAAGATTTATCTTCCTTATATCTATAGCCTTGTGGCTTTGATACCAAACTTGTAACGCCTCCATATCTATACTCCCATGGTATCTGTTATGGTGCTTATAACGAATCAATATAATGTATTTAAATCTATACACCCACGATATCTGATTATAAGCTATATTAAATTTAAGGGACTATCAGATATAATTCTCATAGATCCAAGATTCACAGTATCCCATAACAGATGACAATTCTCAAGAAAACTATTACTGTGTTATGATACCCTCACTTGGATATATGAACTGTATCTGTGAAAAGAATCTATCTATCCGAAATTCAGAGTACCAGTAATAACATGAATAGTCCATATTACTAATACCCCAACCAGATGTATAGTCTATGCCATTTGAATATATACCATCGTATCGATAGTAACTATCTATCCGAAATCCAGAATATCAATAACAACATGAATAGTCCATGCTATTAATACCCTCACTCAGATAAATAGTTCCCAAAGTTCTCAACTAGATTCAAAGAATTCTAAATTTACATCTATATATGTAAGAAAACACGGTTGCAGAAATAAAAGATGCTATATATATCAATATTAAGGTTCGATTACATGATTCTCATAATGAGTTTCTTATTACAAAGTATTCAACTAGACATGAATATAACTTAATCTAAGCAGGGACGCTTCCCTTTATCAACTCCAGATGTTCCAGGATTACCATCTAAAATTGCAAAGGGAATAATTTGGAAGGATGAGCTATGACATGCTCAGCAAGTTTTGTATTTATAACAATATATGATTTGAAGAAATACAACAATTCAAATTTCGACTAATAATTGTTATCATTTTTTGAATTTTTATTTCTGTCAGTCACACAGACTTCGAAATTTTGTTTAGATATGAGATAGGGGATCAGCCTATTCAATATCCTAGGAGTATGCATCTCATCCTACCAATGCTCAAATGCACCCAAATTAATGTCAATATATTATCGACCGAAGTATGATCCCTTACGGGATACCCACTTCCAGAATAGGATGTCTTACCAAAAAATTTGGTTTGACACAATAATTTATGCTTAACAATCAATATGAATAAAAAATTCATTTCTTAGTTATGCTGAAGCTATAGCAATAACCTTACAATAAAAAGGTAATTCAAATGTAGGTGTAGTATATTATATCAACAACATATCAAGATAAAAACCTTGTTCAACGAATTAACAGGGTTGAGAAATTTGCATAAGTAGTTTAAGGTTTAAGAAGAACTTTCCTGAGCGTAGATTAGTCAAGTTATGCTTCTCAATTCGTTTAATAAATACCTACGATGTTCATATATATAAATCTAACACGTTAGTATTGATAACAATACTCAAATATAACATTTCTATAAGATCAGGTTAGATTCGATAATGTTTCGGTGTTCAATGTCTTTACCAAATATTAAATAAGTTGATATATGGACTAAATTTTATTTATAAATTTTATTATATTTTTAGATAATTTATATATCCATTATAATAATTTATAGAAGTTTATAAATATTTTTAAAACATTTATTTATCCTTTAAATGATTTTTAAATCATTTATTTCTATTTTAGGTAATTAATATTTACTTAAAATTTTACAAAAACATTTTATTATTTCTAAATAATTTATAACCATTTATTTCGATTTTTATATTATTAATATTATTTTTCAATAATTATTTAGTATTTATAAATAATTATTCTAATTAATTTATTATTAAGTTAATTATTAATAATATCTAAATAAAATAAAATATTTATCAATTTATATAAAATTTCAAAAATTAATTATAATTATTTAATATAATTTTTAAAAAACTTTTTTGTATTTATTTATTTATATTTATTTATTAATTATTTCTAATTTTATAAATTAATTTTAGAAAACAATTTATGTCCGTCGCTAAAGCACCATGTTGACCTAAGTGTCGCATATATAGGTGTTCTTGAGCTTCGGGCAAACAGTTGGTCGGTGGTCGAGGGACCGGTTTGTGCATGATTTATCTAGCTATGGTTTATGATTCTTGGTCTGGACAAGTATTGGTGTTATAGTACTCTTACAGTAGTACAACATCAAGCAAACTTCATGCTTTAACCTACATATAACAAGAAGTTATAGAGGCTCAAAGTCACTGTCAGAGCTGTTCTTGAGTTTCTGGGCAACCCAAAACAGTGGTCATGGCCGGTCAACGATTTTGTGGCTTTAATATATCTGATTCTGTGTAATAGATGTGTGTTGTGATTGTTGTATCATGTAGTATATATGTCAGGGTACATATATATAACACTAACTTGAACAAAGCATAAATCTAAGGTCTCTATTTATGTTGGTCAAAGTATAGCCAAAAGTTGTTCTTCGTGTTCATCAGTTTTCTGGCCCAGAAAATTTGGTCAAGCTTGGTCAACGACTTTTGATCATTAATTCAAGTAATCCTATGAGTTGTTTAAGCAATTTAAGATCATAGATATGTAATATGTATATCAAGTTAAGTAGCCTAATTATGCCCTAATTGCATTGGTGACTCCTAACCTACTTGTGAGCTAGTTAGGTTAGTTTAGTAGCATAATTATGCCCTAATATTCATTAATCTTGATTAAGGTTTTGTTTTTAATGATTAGGATTGTTAAATGATGTTTATTAGCACCTAATTGAAGATTAGTAGTCATGATTAGGTGTTAAGTTAATCTAATTATGGTTAAATTAGCTAATTAGGGTTAGGTTTACAAATTTGGGTTAGGGTTTGTTAATCTAGGGTTACTAACCTAGATTTCCCATTAATCCTAACAAGCACGACAAAGCGTTTTGTCAGTGTAAGCACGACAAAGCAGCTTGTGCAAACAAATATACCGAAAAGTTCGATTTTGGAAGAAATTTTTAAGCACAAGGTGTCAAGCACGACGTTTTTCAGATAAAATTTTATTTGACCAAATTTGTTAAACAGAGTATATATTAACACATAACACATTCAGAACGGTGAAATTTTATTGATATTACTGAATTTTACATAACCAAGTCTTATTAGGGTTTTCAGTTTTTACACACATGGCCTTGTGGGTCCCCCCATAGGTTGCCCCATGGGTTTAACCCAACCGGTGACCCATCGGATCGATCCGCGATTTAGTTTCTTAGTTTGACCTTATCATTAATTCATATTGGGCCTTTCTTGGGCTTGATTTCACAAAGCATTGGGCTTGATATAATCCAAGTCCAATTGGATTATATAAAGTCCATAACTCAAAGTCCATTAAGAACTAATCGTATTCTACTCGTACAATTCTTGTATTCTCTTCGTATATAGTTCGTACAATATTCGTATTATACGTCGTAATAATCTTCGTACTATACTCGTATAATATCTAGTATCATACTCGTATTCCTTACGTATAATAACCCTAATCATTATACGTAGACACTTAATTCTTGAAATTCATTTTCCCTAACGCTTAGGTTTTAAGTTCGCGGGCGAAAACTTTGTTTGACATAACTGAAATATTATTGAATATTCCATCACGTCTTATAATTCTATCATTACGTGTTTCTCAAAAATCCAAACTTAATCTCCGAGCAGAAACGAATGAATAGTGTTTTTACGGAAATTTCTCAGAAAATCTTTTATTTTTGTCTTGGAAATTCAAAACAATTAATTCTAGCACATAGAAAGAATACTAACCACATCCGCACATTCTAGGTCATAGAACGACCTTGACATAGCTTACTCACATAAATAATCAATTAAATTCATTTAATTCAAATAATCAAATAAAATTTAATACACATAAAGATCCGATTTTCTCGGGCGTTACATTATCCCCCCCTATAATAATTCTGTCCCCAGAATCTCACTACAATTACATAAACAAATGAGAAAAATTTTCCTTCATTTTACTCTCGAGTTCCCACGTTGCTTTTTCGTCATTGTGGTTTCTCCAAATTACCTTTACCGAAGGTATTATCTTATTTCTCAAGACTTGTTCCTTCCTATCAACAATCTGTATTGGAAGTTCTTTATTAGTTAAGTATTTTTTAACTTGAATAGATTCATACTCTATTACGTGCTTGTAGTCCAGTTTATAAGGACGCAACACTGACACATGGAACACATTGTGTATTCTTTCCATCTCTTGAGGTAAAGCTACTTCATAAGCTACCTCTCCTACCCTTTTTAAAATTTCAAAAGGTCCTACAAACCTTGGACTTATTTTCCCTTTCTTTCCAAAATGTATCTTCCCTTTCCAAGGCAATACTTTCAAAAAGACGTACAAACCTACTTCAAACTCCCTCTTCTCACGAAGAGGGTCTGCATACTTCGTTTGTCTATCTTGAGCCACTACCAATCGAGTTTGTATTAACTTAACCATGTCTGCCGTTTGTTGTACCATCTCAGGTCCCAACATTCGACGTTCACCTACTTTATCTCAGCACAGTGGAGTTCTACACTTCCTCCCATATAACGCCCTATATGGCAGCATGCCTATACTAGCGTGAAAAATATTGTTGTAAGCGAATTCCACCAAAGGCAGATGTTCGTCCCAACTCCCTTTGAAATTCGTAACGCAAGATCTTAACATATATTCTAGCGTTTGAATTGTCCGTTTACTTTGTCCATCCGTCTGAGGATGATACGCTGTACGTAACCTCAACTGTGTTCCCAGTTGCTCTTGCAAACTCCTCAAAAAGTTCTATGTTAATCGTGGATCACGATCTGACACAATCGAAACAGGTACTCCATGTCTTGAAATAATTTCTTTGACATAAAGCTTAGCTAATTGCTCTAGGTTATACCTAACTCCTATTGGTAAAAGTGAGCTGATTTCGTCAACTGATCTACTATTATCCAAATAGCATTGTAGCCCTTCCCCGTCATTGGAAGTCCCACCACAAAGTCCATCGTGATATGCTCCCACTTCCACTATGGAATCTCTAGTGATTGTAACAATCCACTCGGTCGTTGGTGTTCAGCCTTAACGTTTTGTCAAGTTAAGCACTTACTAACATATTCTGGTATTTCCCTCTTCATGTTTGGCCACCAAAAGTTCTGAAGAAGGTCTTAATACATCTTAGTACTACCAGGATGTATCGAGTACCTCGAACTATGGGCCTCTCTCATAATCTCTTCTTTTAACTCAGAATTAATTTGGAACCCAAATTCTTCCTTCAAAATGAAGTAATCCTTCTTTATCAAGGTTATACTTAGTCTTCACTTCATCCTTCCTTATCTTTTTCATTCGCCCGTACTCCTCATTACCTAATTGTACTTCCTTACCCCGTTCCACTATCGTTGGTCGAGTCTCCATTGTGAATAACATCTCTACCGCTTCACTCGGTAATATGACTTCTAACTCCATGCTTGCCATCTCCATTATTAACTCATTTTGAGTCGTTAACATTGATAGTTTTTCCTTACCCTTCATACTTAGCGTGTCGGCTCTACATTTTCCTTTCCCGGATGATATAAGATATCATAGTCGTAATCTTTTATCAATTCTAACCACCTTCTTTGCCTCATATTCAACTCCTTCTGTGTAAAGATATATTTCAGACTTTTATGGTCCGTGTATATCTCACACTTCTCCCCATATAAATAATGTCTCCATATTTTTAAGGCAAAAACTACTGTTGCCAATTCTAGGTCATGAGTAGAATAAACCTTCTCATAATCCTTTAACTGACGTGGCACATACGCAATGACTTTGACATGTTGTATGAGCACGCAACCAAGTCCTCTATGCGAAGCATCACTATAAACTACAAAATTCCCCGTATCATTTGGTAGAGATAATACAGGTGCCTCACTTAACATTCTTTTTAGTTCCTGAATACTATTCTCACATTTCTCAGTCCATACATACTTTACTGACATCCTAGTCAAATTTGTCAATGGAGTAGCTATTTTAGAAAAGTTCTGGATGAATCTCCTATAATATCCCGCTAATCCTAGAAAACTCTGAACCTCGGTCAGCATTCTCGGTTGTTTCCAAATATTAATTGCTTCTACCTTTGCTGGATCCACATAAATGACATCTTTATCAATAACATGTCCTAGAAACTGCACTCTTTAAAGCCAAAATTCACACTTAGTGAATTTCACATAAAACTTCTCCTTCCGTAAGTGTTTCCAACACTATTCTCAAATGTTCAGCATGATCTTCTGGCATCTTAGAATAGACTAGGATATCATCAATGAACACTATGACGAACTTGTCCAAGTATTGTTTGAACACTTTGTTCATCATATCTATAAATGCGACTGGCGCATTAGTAAACCCAAACGACATAACCAGAAACTCGTAATGACCATAACGAGTTCTGAATGTCGTCTTAGGTACATCCTCCTTCCTTACTTTCAACTAATGATACCTCGTACGCAAATCTATCTTAGAAAAATACTTTTCCCCTTTCAACTGATCAAATAGATCATCGATCCTGGGCAATGGGTATTTTTTCTTAATCGTTAACTTGTTCAACTCTCGATAGTCGATACAAAGTCGTAACGACCCATCCTTCTTCTTTACAAACACCATCGGTGCTCCCCACAGAGACACACTTGGTTGAATGTACTTCCTATCTAATAGTTCTTGTAATTGAACCATTAACTCCTTCATTTCTACCGGCGCCATTCTATAAGGTGCCTTATAAACTAGTGACATACCCGGTAATAAGTCAATCACGAATTCGACTTCCCTATTTGGCAGAATACCTGGTAACTCCTCCAAAAATACATCTGCAAACTCTTGAACTATAGGTATCTATTCCAATTATGCTTCCACTCTCTGGGTATCCACAACATGGCACAGGTATCCTATACACCCTTTCCTCAAAATTTTCCTAGCTTGTGTCATGGTTAGACAACAAGAGCGTCCCGGTGATTTATTACCGTAAAACACCACCTCGGTTTTCTTAGAAAGCCGTAGGTTCACACTCTTTCTATGACAATCTATTATCGCTCTATGGTTAATTAACCAATCCTTACCGAGAATTACATCAAATTCTCTTAATCTTATCGGTAAAAGATCTACCGATAGTTTGTTACCTCTAATATCTACAAAAAAAATTCCTATGAATGTGTTCAATGGGAATTATCTCTTCGTTCACTACCTTAACGTCTAAAGGTATTTCTAATCTTTCCGGGAATAAACCTAATTGCTTAGAAAATTCATATGCTATAAAAGAACAAGTTGCACCTGAATTAAACAACACATAAGCATTTATTTCATTGACTGGAATGATACCCGCTACTACATCTGCTGATGTAACTGCATTTTGGACAATCATATTAAAAGTACGGGCTGTGGGTCTACCCGATGGTGTTGATCCAGTAATGGATAACTTACCACTACTAGCACCCTTACTACCCTCTTTTCCCTTTTTTGGACAATTTCTTGCCATGTGGTCCATCGACCCACAAACAAAACAGTCTTGGTTCTTCTTAGGATTAGGACAATTGGGTGATATATGCCCCTCAAGACCACAATTATAACAAACCGACTTCCCCTTTATACAGACTCCTATATAAGTTTTTCCGCATGTCTTGCATGCCTCGATCCTATGCTTAGGATCCCCTTGTTTTACTCCAGTATTCTCGGGGTTAAAACTCTTCCTCTTGGGCATGTTTCCACTGCCACTAGCTCCTTCCATCTTGGATCCTCCCTCTCCTTTACTCTTATTTTTCCTCTCTTTGTGGTATTGGCTCAAAGCCTCACTACCACCCTCCGCAATGATTGCTTTCTCCAGAATGGTCCCGTACGATGCACTTTGGAACACATAAATCTTACTATAGAGCCAGGGTTTCAATCCCTGCTCAAACCTACGAGCCTTCCTCTCCTCAGTGTCTACTTGGTGTGGAGCGAATCTTGCCAATTCATTGAATTTGGCCGCATACTGGGGAACCGTCATGTCCCCTTGTTTAAGTTCTAGGAACTTAATCTCCATTCTCCCTTGCATACTAGTAGGAAAGTAGTTCTTGAAGAAAACCTTCTTAAACTGTTCCTACGTAACAACATCAGTTCTAGCCCCACCCTGGTGAGCCTCCCACCAAAAGTTGGCTTCCCCATTCATCATGTAAGTTGCAAAAGAAGTTGTCAGGAATAAACATGTGAATGATATTCCTATTTAATATATGATTTGATTATGATATATATATGAATGAATATGCAAGTATGCTTGCATGAAGAAAAGTCAGAAAGTCCTTTTGATAGATAATAGAAATATATGTACAAGGACTTAGAATGAATTGATCAAATATGTTAGGTTGATCCTACATAAGCAAAACAGCTTTGTGAAGTCATTAAAAAGAAATGATGTACAAGGACTATAAATATAGAAAGATTAAGCATGTTAGGTTGATCTTATGTTGTAATAGATAGGCTTGTCTGATCGTCGAGCACTGCACCAAAAGTCGTAGTCTGCCAGGAGAGTCAGAGTCAACTCGGGAGCTATCGAGGCAGAATAGAAGTATGCAAGATAGTGAGATCTCGGAGTTCGTAGACTTCGTGGGAAACGAAGAAGGATCGAGGTGTCTAGAAGAGCTTCCTCGGGATCGTAGTGTGCTGAGGAAGTCATGTTCAGAATCGTAGAGACAGCCTGTCTACAAGCCGAACAACCATCTGCTGAAGCCAAGTATGAAATGTAGACTACACTCAAAGATGTACAGTCTAGCGATGCCAAAACCAAGACAAGGATCGTAGGCTACACTCTGAGATTGTAGAGTCCACTGAATGAATGTAGAGATCGTATCCGGGCAAGATCAGATGAAGACAACAAGCACAAGACATAAATTGTAGAGTGTCAAGATCTGATCTCGGATCGAGAGGTTCAGACAAACCAAGTCAATCGTAGAGTGCGAACTTCGACGACTCAAAAGAAGTGCTCACAATGGTAAGTCGATCAGAAAGCGATATACGGTTCTCAACGAATGAGCACTCCTAGAATATCCAAAGGTACGAAGCCTCCGTTGGCACTCGCAAAGATGCAATCCACAAGAAGGGAACCAGAGAGCACTCAACGAATGACACGCAAAAGCTAAAGGGAGAACTAAGCAACAATCCAATCAAAGATCAAGATTGAGTTGAAAGGCCATTCGTGATGAAGTCTTCCACAAGATGATTCAAAGAAGATTTCAAAGAATGACTAAGGAAAAGTCACTAATGCAATACGACAAGAGAATGAAGACAACGACCTTGGAAGTAACCAAGATCGTAGTGTTTGCCAAACAAAGAAGGGATTGATGGAAAGTGAACCGAGATATCGGTCACCTCACGAAAAGCAAGGCTAAAGTGATTAAGTGCCGTGTCGATCATTGATGATAAGTGAACGGAGATCACAAGGAGAAAGTAAGTCGGACGCACCACAAATCAAGTGTCTTAATATTCGTAAGGGGACCAGGACAAGGAATCAAAGCCATCAAGATCTCGAGAACCGCCAAAGCAAAATGTAAGTATCAAGCACTACATAATACAAGGAAGGGGTGTTCTACATCAAGATCCAATCAACACTCTTCCGGATCGTAGTGTTAACTCTACCAACCAAGCGAGCAACACTTAACAAGACACTACGATCAGTCCTGAAGACATGCATCGTAATCGTAGAGTTCAATACCAAGACTAAAGCATTGGCAATGGTTCAATCTAAAGAGTAATATTCAACAAGTGCTTATCGAGAGCATCAATGCAAAAGGACAACCTCTCGATCTAGAAATAAGAAGAGATAAAGTCTTCAACCCGCCCCAAGACAAGAAAGTGATACATCCGACAGAAAGGTGTGAAATAGTAGATCGCAAAGGTCGTAAAAAGTATGACATGTCACATCAAGCGCCTACCTCAAGCAACTCGAGATCTGCGAAGACATTTGAATAGCTTCCAACGGCTGCTTTACAACGGAAGAATTGGGAAGATGTATAAATGTAGAAGAGTTTCAAAGATCAAAGGCTGCTGGAGTTGTGAGTTTTGGAGAGAAGGTGGACTGATTGAATCAAGTGATAGTGAGTCCAGAGGCTCACTCTACGATCCACCAAGAACACTCAAAAGTCAGATCAAGCAAGAAGTAGAAGTGTGAGTTCTACTATGTAGAAGTGAGAGCTCTACTACATGAAGAGTGTTCTGAACTGCCGAGAGAAAGAAGAGCATCATGCCATCTGGATGTCCATCATGGGAAGACTCTAAGTACAACAGAGAAGAGCTTACGGTCAACTTAGCAAGTCCATCATGGGAAGGCATCGAGTAGCAAGAAAGGAGATCACAAAAGCCATCTTGGTGTCAAACATGAGAAAGCTTTTAAGTACTTTGCGTAAGAGCTTACATACCATCTAGAAGCCTCTCATGCAAATGATCAAGTACCAAGGAGAATGATCTTCAAGGCAGTTCATCAAGGGGTCATCCGGAGTAGTTGAGCAACCTAAGAAGCTGAGCATCATGCAACACTCAACTGCTATTCAAAGATGATCAAGCCAAGCTGCCAGGGATAGAAGATGTTCAGAGCATGAAGACATCTTAGCAGCTCAGCATCGACTCCAACAACAACAAACAAACAACTCAACGAAGCCAGGGCCTGAGGGGTCCTTGTCCAGAGGGACTAAATGAAGCAGGGCCAAAGGGTCCTTGTTCGGAGAGACTAAACAAAGAAGGGCCAAAGGGTCCTTGTCCAGAGGGACTAAACGAAGTTCCAAGTCTGCTGGGCTTGAAGAGTTCCTAGGGAACTAGAAGAGTCCCAAGGCTGCTGGCCTTTAAGAGTTCTTAGTGAATCAAGTCCCAAGGTCAGGCGGGCCTCAAGGAATCGTAGAGATTTAGGGGTGCCGCCTTCCTTAGTGGAAATCTCGCTAGTTGAAAGCAGAAGAATGGATTAGGAGCTTGAGTCTCCGAACCACTTAAAACCTCTTATGTCTTTTTACATTATGTCATTTACATTATGTCTATAATCGCTATAATCGCTATGTTTGTTTTAATCGCTATAACTAAACTAACCCAATGAACATCAGACGTATAATTATGAATATATCAATAAAGGGGAATCTTTTACTTATTCCGCTGTGCTTGAAAAGATTCTTATGTTTGTCATATACTCTAATATGAACAATACATCATAAACCTGAAAAATATTTGAAATAAAAAGGATCTATTCAACCCCCCCTTCTAGATCTATTATGCCCTCTCGGAACTAACAATTGGTATCAAAGCAGGTTCTCATGCTATATTCAAAAGCTAATCGCTTTGAGTTTGATCCAAGGCACTAACATTGTTCTAAACTTAGTTTAGTAGTAAGTAACTTGTTATATGCAGAAGAGCTCACACGTTGGAAATATTATGTATAGGTAAAAATGTGTATACACCTGAAGTTGCTCAGATTGGTCCATATCCTCGATTGCTATATCAACAAGACCAATCCTAGCCTGCAGTCAATCTTATAGTCTGAAGACAAGACGAGAGAAAGAGAGCAAGAGACATCAGTGACAAAGAGTAAAGAATTCATCAGTCTGAAAGATGAAGAGGTCACGCGTACTAAGAAATGCTGATCGAGAGGAGAAAGAAAATCTTCTCAAACTTATGAGTGACCAACCAACAACTGGGTGCTATCTTTGTAAACTCAAAAAATATCAAAGATCTTAATGCTACGATTCTCTTGATCTACATCTTCAAGACCATGACTGATTGATGAAAGGCCAACAAGAGAATTAAGCTGTCAAGAGAAAAAGTAAAGCCATGCACATCATTACCCAAACTCAGTATATCTTCAATAAATAACTGTTTCGTAACTGACAGTAAAAAGGTACGGTTCCTCACTATTATAAATGTACATCATTATTGCATCTTCTTATGAACTATAACAGATTCTCGTCAAGGAGTCATAATCTACCTAAAAGGTGAAGAGAGAAAGTAACATGAGGATGGAAACTCAAATGACTACAAATTTTCTCTCCATCCAAGTTTTAGGTTGAAGATGATATCTTCAAGGAAGTCCGAAATGGGTCATAAGAGCATCATGCACTCTAATGAACGTTATATGAAGTAATCTTTTGTCGATGGGTTAAGATGTATGTATAAGTTTATGTTCTAAGTGTTTGACAACACACGTAGCATGATCGCTTCTACAAGAGGATCTTGCCGATTTGTAGAAACTGATCACCTCAATGAATCAACTAGATACTCCTAAAATCGTGGAGTTGATTCTCACTCTGTGAACACTTAAACATTGTGAACATAACCTAGTGAATGATGAAACCATCATAGATAGAGAGTGTTATTAAATGTCAAATCACACACACTCACCATCATGCATCTCAAAATATATTATCATAAGATAGTTGCATGTATGGATATGTCTGTTGATAATAAATATGATGATTATCCAAATAAGAGGAACAGGGGTTTAGAAAACTAACTCAAAGCAGACCCATTTAACTATGGGTACCAAAAATAGAAATATATTTAAACCTGCAGGTATTTGGACAGTCTGACCACACTAAGGAATGATGAAGCAGAAGACTTCAGTCAAGAAGATACAACCAGCAGAAGGCTAAGGACTGTTCAGAAATGAGTCTGATAAAGTTCCTATATGTTCAAGCCTGTCCTTGAAGACCCTCTAAGCTAACCGGAATGGAGCTCACATGGCTGCACATCTGTATATGAGAGCATGCCATGAAATAGAAGATAAAGAGGATTCTATGTGCCCATATCAAGAAAGACATGCTTTATGGAAATGATCCTCAAGGAAGCTCACAATGTAAGATCATTGAGCTTAAGACAAAAGGAGTTCTTTATGAAGCGTAACTTCTCAAAACAAAGGATCGACAAAGAAGACTACGTCAGAAGTCAGCTGCCAAATGATCGTAGAGTGATCAATCCTGAAAATACTCATCTCTACGATACAAGGAAAACTAAGCAACGATGATGATTCCAGTCAAAAGGAGAAATGCTGGGCAGCCTTCAAATAAACATGAAGAAGGAATCACATCTATCTGAGAAGACAACATCAACAATGGGGGAGCAGTGATCTGTTAAGGAATAACATCACTATTAAACCTGGAAGAGATGTACCAGCTATAGAGTCCCAAAACTTTGTGGCTGATGAACCATATGAAGATCCATAGTCAGTAGGAACGTCTCAAAACGTACTACTGATAACCCTTCAGCCACCCAATCCATAATCGTGAAGTTCCTACGATCAAACACATGATCGTAGTGTAAGAGCAGAAGGACACCACGATTTCAGCAATGCAGATATCCGAAGCTGGTAGAAAGACCTCCCCATCGTAAAAGGTCTAATGAGATGTCATTGAAAATCACCGCCTTTAGTATTTCATCCGAAAGCGCCTCAGGACAAACTCGACCCTTAGCTAACTCTAAGAGGTTGACCCTTCCCGAGCTACCTTATCCCGTAATGAATGCTTGATCTAGTTCATCTCAAAAGAACCAAGTCACCAACGATCGTAGAGTTGAAGTTCAAGAGGACTAAACAATTGTAGTATAAACTCAACGATCGTAATGTTGTCTAAACGATCGTAAGCAACCTCAAATGCCGATGTAAGAAGACAACTCAACGATCGTAGTCCTACCAAAGGGTATTCCAGGTTCAAGGAGCATGAAGAATGAGACATCCGCTAAGCCATTCAAGTTGAGGAGATAAGTTCAAATACATCAGTGATTGAGCAATGCTGCATCAAAGTAAGGAGGAAAGACGAAGCCATCCATCGCAAAGATCTCTCGTAAATTGATCGTTGAGTAAACAAATGAAATTGTAGAGTCTATAGCTATCTCATCATGTTACTCTCATTTAATCAAAAGGTCAACGGTCAAAGCCACGTTAATTAAATGTCCACCTCTAATAACCGAAAAGTCAGGGGAGTTTACAACATCGGGCAAGCAACGTAAACCAATGGATAGTTGACACATCACTAAGTATGCAGAGTTAGAAGGAACTGCCATAAAGACAAGTTCAAATCTGCAGACAGTTACCAAAAGATATCGAACCTTTCTCCCTCCCATTTTCAAAACCCTAGAAAGCTTTTCAAGAGCAAAATCAGTTAACCTTCCAAAGTCTAACCAAATCTTAGTCAGCCATCTCGCATAATCTCTCTAAATTAAACACCCACAGTCTTCGAACGATTCAAATGGAGAACTGACAAGTTATCACCGGCATTCATCTTGGAACCAAATTGTTTGCAAATTCTGAGAAGAAGTTCAGGGACGTCCTTAGACTCGTAAAGGAAGTCGGGTTTTCAGTAATGTCTCGAGGCTAAGTACTCGTATACATCGACCCGGTTAAGGAGTTCTACTCAAACATCTCCATAAACTCGAACTCTATCTACCAAGGTTAAAGGTCGATTCTCGTCAAATCTTCCGACCTTAATTAATGCCTAGGGTTCCCTAGCCAAGGGTCAAGATCCTGAAGATGTGAACGCTGAAAAGTTAAGGAGTTGATGGGATATCAAAGAAACTCTAGCTTCAAAGATATGAAGAAGAAGGAGTTCCCTCAAGAGTATGAGTTCCTAGCTAAAATTGTAGAAAGTGCATTACGTGCAAAAACACCGCATATGATACTTGATTGATCAACAATCAAGATTATATATCACTATATAAGGTCAAGAAACAAATCGACTTTGGAGCAATTTTGTTTAATCATATCTCTAAGTGGGTAGAGAAGGCCGAGAAGAAACCACCGACCAAAGTGTTTCATGGAAGGTCATTGAGTATCATACATCAAGAAAAAGCTAGGTGGAAAGATCAAGGATGATGAGGAGAAGCCCCGAATGTGCACAAAGTAATGTCTCCACAGCTTATTTAAAAACCGGAAGAAGAACCCCAAGGAGAACAAAAGGTCGACAAATGGGGAGCAGAAGAGAGCCTCTGCAAAGAAAGAAGGAAGACAAAAGGCAGAGAGCTCGAGTCCAAGTGACTCAAGCGCCTAAAATCACACCAAACCAGAAGAAATCAAAAGTGGTGAAAAAGAGTGGTGAAGTGAAGAAAGCCCAGCCCCACCAAGGAGAATCTCCTCCTTGAACAAAGATAAGGAAGAAGAAGCCCAAACTGCCGAGACCACAAAAAGAAGAAGCAGCAGGTTGCTTCAAGGGCCAGTCAGCAAGAAAGCTAAGTCCCCATAGTCAGCATTCAGAAATGAAAGTGAAGCTGATGTGATGGAAGAAAAGTGCTCAAGACCCAAGGCCAATTCTCAGAGAAACAACTCTGATGAAGAAAAAGGAATTCAGAATGATCAAAGTGCATCCCCAAGTGCAACTTCCCCAACCTGCCCTGAGAATGCGTCAGAAAATACTATTCTAGAAGAAGAAGAAGAACATGTCCCCTCAATCTAAGAAAGCTCTCATGATGGTTCAGAAAGTGATGAGGCCAAGAAAGAAGTCTGCCCCTGCTAGTGCTGATCTTCAAAGAAGTTTATCTGATGAGCAAATGGAGTCAGAGACTAAAAAAGAAGAAGAGTCTGTCTCTCCAATAGTTGAACCTTTAAGAAGAAGGAAGAGCTACAGGCTGCAAGCCTAGTTTGCCTCCAAAAGAAACAATAGCCAATCAAATGCCATCATTGAATTAAGTGATGATGAATCTGTATCCCCAGGAGAAGATGCTGAAGAAGAAGCCAGCAGTGAAGAAGAAGTATCTAAGGAAAGTCTTAATGAAGAAAGTTAAGATAATGAAATTCAGCAAGAAGGATTCTCTGTTGGAGATGATCAAGAAGAGTTTGAACATGAAATGCAACATGAAGATGATCCCCTCCATGAAGTCGATCTAAATGGTTCTGGTCCGAGAAGGAAGAAGGTGAAATGATTCCAACTCAAGATCGGGGAATCAAAAACTCGTAACTCCACCCTGTTCTCTCACCTGCAAGATTTATCAGAAGAATAGTAGTAGAAGTTCCCAATGAACCATCAGAGACTCCTCCTGACAGATGGATAAACAATGGAGGTAAACATATCAGAATAATAAGAATGACCTCCTTTGACTTGGTCAAGAACTGGAACAACATGGAAATGGACTGCACAACCATTCTCTACAACCTTGATGATCTGCTAATGAGATGGTTCTTCCAGTGGATGCCATGGCTAAAGGCCATTACTGAAAAAGATGGAAGCTACTTCAGTTGGTGTTATAAGCAGTTTCCAAGCATGGAACTGGTGGCTCAAAACTTTCCAAGAGTGAAGAAGTTTGCCACCAAGCTGATCACAAACCAAATTTCACTTCAAGATCTATCGACACGCCGAAATTCTACATCCCTACGATCGTAGGGTGGACTCTGAAGGAAGAAGAACCATGTCCAAGAAGCTGATCGTAGAGTCTGATCACTCCACTGCTTATGATGTTCAAATCCAATCGCAGAAGTCTCCTTATGATCAAGCACTGCTAACAGACACTCCATCATCCGCCACAGGCAATTGGTACTCCATAATTGTTCAGATTATCCACACCTTTGAAAATCTGTCCAAAGATGACAATCGTCCAATCCATTGCCCATACTGAAGCTACCAATCAAGAGGATCAAACTGCTTTGGAGCAGGAACTACTGAAGAGCTCTGATGATTTAAGCAAGAAGATATCTATGCTCACGGAAGAATCACAGAAGTAGACCGCAGCAGGAGATGACTCTTTCCAGCACAAGCTTTAAGCTATTTTGGCTGATGTATCTCTCAAACTCCAAGAGAGAGATAACATCTATCAGAAGGCCATCCAAGATCAGAAGGCAGAAGCTCTACAAGTTCAGGAGGCCAATGCAAAGCAGATCAAAGCCCTCTCTGACAAGATTGACGATCGGAAACAGTCCTTCTCTATGCAACTTGAACTCGGACAGCAAGAGCTAAAGTTTGAAGTTGCAAACTCCTCCTACCTGATGGAGCAGCTTATGTCCAACATGGAGCAGCTCTCTCAAATGATTGATGACAAAAAGGGGGAAAAAAGAGGCAAAGAAAGAAGAAGAGCAGAGGGTTAAGGGAGAAGAAGTTAAAGAAGAAGGTAAAGAAGAAGAGATAAAGAATCATCATCCGAGGGGAGCTCAAGATGATGATACCAAAATCATGTGTTCGAAAGGAAACCAGATCAGAAAGGTGATGAAGGGGAGCCAAGAAAAGATAGAAGATCATCATTTGAGGGGGAACAAGAGCAAGAAGCAGAATCAGATGAGTAGTTGATCAACAAGCATCCTGGAAACATACATCGAGCCAAGGAGGTACATCTCTAGTCTGTTAGTATGTTCTGGATCCAGGATGTAGAATGTCTGAATATATAATTGCCATATTAATATAAATGACATTCATGATTAACTGCTTAGAAATACAAACCGCTTCACCGTATCTAAGATTCATTCATAACATGCATATGCACTTATTATTTTCATCATAATCAAATAGGGGAGATTGTCGTGAATAAACATGTGAATGATATTACTATTTAATATATGATTTGATTATGATATATATATGAATAAATATGCAAGTATGCTTGCATGAAGAAAAGCTGCAAAGTCCTTTGATAGATAATAGAAATATATGTACAAGGACTTAGAATGAATTGATCAAATATGTTAGGTTGATCCTACATAAGCAAAACAGCTTTGTGAAGTCCTTAAAAAGAAATGATGTACAAGGACTATAAATATAGAAAGATCAAGCATGTTAGGTTGATCTTATGTTGTAATAGATAGGCTTGTCTGATTGTCGAGCACTGCACCAAAAGTCGTAGTCTGCCAGGAGAGTCAGAGTCAACTCGAGAGCTATCGAGGCAGAATAGGAGTATGCAAGATAGTGAGATCTCGGAGTTCGTAGACTTCCAGGGGAAACGAAGAAGGATCGTAGTGTGTCGAGAAGAGCTTCCTCGGGATTGTAGTGTGCTGAGGAAGTCATGTTCAGAATCGTAGAGACAGCCTGTCTACAAGCCGAACGACCATCTGCCGAAGCCAAGTATGAATCGTAGACTACACTCAGAGTTGTAGAGTCTAGCGATGCCAAAGCCAAGACAAGGATCATAGGCTACACTCTGAGATCGTAGAATCCACTGAATGAATGCAGAGATCGTAGTCGGGAAAGATCAGATGAAGATAATAAACACAAAGTAAAAATTATAGAGTGTCAAGATCTGATCTCGGGATCGTAGTGTCTGCACAGCCGAAGCTGAATCGTAGAGTGCAGAACTACAACTCTAAAAGAAGTGCTCACAATGCTAAGTCAGGATCGTAGAGCAGATACGGTTCTCAACGAATGAGAACTCCTGAATATCCAAAGGTACGAAGCCTCCGGTTGGCATCGCAAAGATGCAATCCCACAAGTAGGAACCAGAGAGCACTCAACAAATGACATGCAAAGCTAAGCAGGAGAACTAAGCAACAATCCAATCAAAGATCAAGATTGAGTTGAAGGCCATTCGTGATGAAGTCTTCCACAAGATGATTCAAAGAAGACTTCAAAGAAATGACTAAGGAAAAGTCACTAATGCAGCTTACGATAAGAGAAGAAGACAACGACTGGAAGTAACCAAGATCGTAGTGTTTGCCAAACAAAGAAGGGACTGATGGAAAGTGAACCGAGATACTGGTCAGCCTCTGAAAAGCAAGGCTAAAGTGATTAAGTGCCGTGTCAGATCATTGATGATAAGTGAACGGGAGATCACAAGGAGAAAGTAAGTTGGACGCATCAAATCAAGTGTCTTAATATTCGTAAGGGACCGGGACAAGGAATCAAAGCCATCAAGATTCGAGAACCGTCAAAGCAAATGTAAGTATCAAGCACTACATAATACAAGGAAGGGGTGTTCTACATTGAAGATCCAATCAACACTCTTCCAGATCGTAGTGTTAACTTTACCAACCAGCGAGCAACACTTAACAAGACACTACGATCAGGTCCTTGAAGACATGCATCAAAATCGTAGAGTTCGAATACCTGAAGACTGAAGCATTGGCAACGGTTCAATCTAAATAGTAATATTCGAAGAAGTGCTTATTGAGAGCATCAATGCAAAAGGACAACCTCTGATCTAGAAATCAGAAGAGATAAAGTCTTCAACCTTCCCAAGACAGTAAAGTGATACATCTGACAGGGTAGGTGAAACAGTAGACTATAGTGTCAGAAAAAGTATGACATGTCACATCAAGCAGTCTACCTCAAGTAACTCGAGATCTGCGAAGACATTTGAATAGCTTCCAACGGCTACTTTTCAACGGAAGAATTGGGAAGATGTATAAATGTAGAAGAGTTTCAAAGATCAAAGGCAGCTGGAGTTATGAGTTTTAGAGAGAAGGTGGACTGATCGAATCAAGTGATAGTGAGTCCAGAGGCTCACTCTACGATCCACCAAGAACACTCAAAAGTCAGATCAAGCAAGAAGTAGAAGTGTGAGTTCTACTATGTAGAAGTTAGAGCTCTACTACATGAAGAGTGTTCTGAACTGCCGAGAGAAAGAAGAGCATCATGCCATCTGGATGTCCATCATGGGAAGACTCTAAGTACAACAGAGAAGAGCTTACGGTCAACTTAGCAAGTCCGTCATGAGAAGGCATCGAGTAGCAAGAAAGGAGATCACAAAAGCCATCTTGGTGTCAAGCATGAGAAAGCTTTTAAGTACCTTGTAGAAGAGCTTACAGTCATCTTAGAAGCCTCTCATGTGCAGCCACCAAGTACTAAGGAGAATGATCTTCAAGGCAGTTCATCAAGGGTTCATCCGGAGTAGTTGAGCAACCTAAGAAGCTGAGCACCATGTAACACTCAACTGCTCTTCAAAGATGATCAAGCCAAGCTGCTAGGGATAGAAGATGTTCAGAGCATGAAGACATCTTAGCAGCTCAGCACCGACTCCAAGAACAACAAACAAACAACTCAACGAAGCCAGGGCCAGAGGGGTCCTTGTCCAGAGGGACTAAATGAAGCAGGGCCAAAGGGTCCTTGTCCGGAGGGACTAAACAAAGCAGGGCCAAAGGGTCCTTGTCCAGAGGAACTAAACGAAGTTCCAAGCCTGCTGGGCTTGAAGAGTTCCTAGGGAACTAGAAGAGTCCCAAGGTGGCGGCCTTCAAGAGTTCTTAGTGAATCAAGTCCCAAGGTCTGCCGGGCTCAAGGAATCAGAGAGATTCTGTGGTGCCGCCTTCCTTAGTGGAAATCTCGCTAGTTGAAAGCGTAAGAATGGATTAGGAGCTTGAGTCTCGAACCACTTAAAACCTCTTGTGTCTTTTACATTATGTCTATAATCGCTATAATCGCTATGTATGTTTTAATCGCTTATAACTAAACTAACCCAATGAACATCGTACGTATAATTATGAATATATCAATGAAGGGGAATCTTTTACTTATTCCGCTATGCTTGAAAAGATTCTTATGTTTGTCATATACTCTAATATGAACAATACATCATAAATCAGAAAAGTATTTGAAATAAAAAGGATCTATTCAACCCCCCTTCTAGATCTATTGTGCCCTCTAGGAACTAACAGAAGTCTTTTGCGCCTCACCCATGTTTGTAATAACAAACGCCTTCTCTATTTCCCATACCTATGTCTGAGCCTCTTTTGGGTCCGTGGTTCTCTTGAACTCCCGTGGACCGAAACTCTTAAATTCTTTAAAGGTAGTCATTCTGGCTACCCTAGGTACTGCGGGTGCTCTACTCCCAGTTTTGTTAAATGCAGCCATTAAAAAATTAGTGAACTCTTGCATAGGGTTGTTCTGACCCCCTTGGTTATCGTTATGAGATTCAGCCTCCTGATTACGTTGTCTCGTTCTTGGTGGAATTTTTTGATTAAATAAATAAAGTTTCATTATTACTTATTTGCTTAATTAGTTATTATTCGTCAAACAACAACTCATACACAACGAAGCACGTTTAATAAAAACTTCATTATATTCATATGCTTCTTCATAGTTTGAAACTATTTACAATTTGATTACATAGCCAAAAGCTATTACATTTCTATCCCGCAATTGAACTTCACAAAAATTGGGATTTACTGTAATATCCGAGTTTTATTTTTATTTTTATTTTTTTAATATTTTTTTTATGTAATTTAAGAATTGTTAGTAAATGAATTTATATGAAACTTTTGGGTGATTTCATTTATTAGATGTATGTGTGTGGTACATATATGTGTTATTTCAAGATATGTGATGAGATGTATTTAAATGGTTGATTTAGTTTTATTTAACTATTTAAATAAAATTAAGTAGGAAATTATTCTATTTTATTACGTGGGATGGTATTAAATCATGAGCTGGAGTTAGGAGCAAAATTTAGAGATGCGGACTATGTATTCGAGTCCGGAACGTAGAAATTAGTCAGGATAGACTGTAATCACGAAAAAGTGTCATAGTTGACTTTTTGGTCAAAGTCAACCTGTTGACTTTTTTGAGGAAAAAGTCAACTATGAATTTTAGAGATGAATTTCACTAAACGGATAGTCCCATGACGTCCGGAACGTCGACTTTAGTAGGAATTGATATATGGTTCGCAAAGTTTGGTTCTAAAGGGTAAAATAGTCAAATAGCTTATTAATTGATTAAAATAATATATGTATTTTTTTTTATAATAGAAATCAGCTGAACTGATGGACCCATGAGACTATTAAATTGGGACAAGGGAGGGAGTATACGTATATTACATAATAACTAAGGTGGAAGTAATTTATTTTATTCCTTAAAATCAAAATTCTTTTTATTTTTCTAACTCCCACATTCATTTTCTCTAACTCCCACATTCTTCCTATTAATTAACTATATTATTGTAGTATTAAGTATTGTGAGTAACTAATCATTAGAGTTGGAGGTTATGGGAATCAAAAGACTCTAACAAAGCTATACATATATACAAACACACTTTTCTTTTAAGAAAATTCCACCAAGTAAGTAAACATGGAGAGAAATTGAGAGCCTAAGAGAGTTAGAACTAATTTTAGAGGATTACTGAGGATTTGACAAGCAAGGAGAAGGAGCATCATATTAAACCAAGAAGAAATTCATCAAAAGGTAATTCATTAACCCATTTTATTTTTATAACAAAAATGAGAAGAAAATGCATATAAAATTGGTAAATGATTTGTTGTGGCTTTGTGTTGCAATGTTACTGTTGTTTGATGATTATAGATCATTAACAACAAAAGATATGGGTTGATCATGCATCAAATTCATAGAAAATCAAAGAATTAAGCAATGCATGCTCTACCTTTGATAAAATGTCTCTAAGGTGCTAAATTAATCAAAAAGGTGGAAGTTTGTTGAAGTTTGATGTTGTGAAATGTGAAAAAATGTGAGAGTAGATGATCTGGACATTAGAAATAATTTAATTGCATGCTAGAAGTAAAATCCCAGATTTTTGTCAAATTGGGTTTAACTAGTAATCTGTGATTTTTGGGGTTTTTCGGAGCCTCGGGATCATGGTGTATATGACTCGATTAATGTATGTAATAATTTTATAAAATAGTATGTAACATGAGGTACAACCTATCCAAATTTCATAGGAAAGGGAGTTAAATTGAGCAAGTTATGAAAATCGTAGAGTCAGTGAAAATTGTAGAGTAAACTCTGAAAATCTTAGAGTCAATGAAAATCGTAGAGTAAACTCTGAAAATCGTAGAGTCAGTGAAAATCGTAGAGTAAACTCTGAAAATCGTAGAGTCAATGAAAGTCGAGAGTAACTCTAAAAATCGTAGAGAGTGAGATAGTAGAGTGAAAATCGTGAAGTCAACCTTCGAAAATCGTAGAGTCAATTGAAAATCGTAGAGTGAACTCTCGAAAATCGAGAAGTGCGAGATAGTAGAGTGAAAATCATAGAGTGAACTCTAAAAATTATAGAGTAAAGTTTATATTACAACTACTATGCGTTGCTAATAGTTCATGTGTATGATTATACAATTGTGTAGGGCACGTGAAGTGCAGAGATATCGTAAGTCGTTAATCATTATTGGTAAACAACGATCAAGGCAAGTTTCTTACCCTATTTTCATTATGAATTTATTCAACTCTTATTGATTGATTGCGGCGAGAGGTAAGTTTGGGCTTGTGATTAAGTAATCATTCGTGCAAGCTCCTCTATTGTAAAGTTCTATAACTTCAATTGTGATGCAAAACGTTATTGATGATTATTCAGTTCCTATTGTAACTGCTATACTTTAAAGTTCGTATACCCTTAATGAACTATATTCAAGCATGCTTTCTAGCTTTCATTTCAGCTAGATGTTATTGATGCAAACGTAGTATATTGTTTAAATAATTCAAATCCTTTGAAGCTATTGAATGTTTACCAATCCAAATTTCTTTGGTGAGGTCCCGCATAAATACTAAGATGAACAACCCGAATAATGGGGTAACTGATGTCGGGCATGTAACGACCCCAAAATAGGCCCATTCCATCCAACCCATTCTGAGTCGCCAAATATATGGTACGGAAAACAACTACAACTTTATTACAACAATTGTCGTGCAAAATACAACAACACATATATCTTTGTGAGTTTGGATACAAATATATACCAAGCAGAAGTACGTCACAATGACACCTTACATAAAGGTATAGTCAAAAACTGTTTTAGAAATTAGAATCTTTGGGAAGTGCTCAAGAAACCTTCGATACATGGGAGGCCATGCTTTTAGGTTATGGTAGATATCATATGGCCACGAATTATCCTTGGTTGATTTAATAGACCCCAAAGAAAAGCGAGAAGATTACTATCATATTCTTCCCAATGGTGAGTCTTCTCTTGACATATCATTATCTCCACTTTGTCTCTAATTGGGTATTATACTCCAAACAAATACCAAGATTATATAGGTAGTGCTTGTAAATATACTCAACAAGTGGATGAGCACAACCATGTCTTATGATGACACGAGGTTGTATGTCATTAGACATCTTGTATGATAGTGACAAAACACCCTTCCAAGTTAAATTCACCTCACCCTCAACATCTATAGACCACCATTCTATTCCTCGCTTATCCCCGCTCGACCCAAATACACTTTTATTACACGAAAGGAATTGTGAAACAAAAGGGTGAGCACAAATAGCCCAGTAAAGAATATTATGACTAAAGATAATTAAATTATCAATAGCCTTCATCAGTAATAAATCAGAGATTTAGAACATACGGTAGATGATAAAACTTTTCAACCATAGTTGCAGCGGAACGAGCAATCCATTAAAAGAGTCAAATAGACTATAAAGTCTATTGTCTTCTCCATGTTAAAAGTCCACCAACAATGTTTTATCCCTGTAACATCAATCAATAGTTCCTTTCCACAATCATATGAATAACTGATAATCATAATTGTGATTCTAAATTTCTCTTCGCATGCAGGACGAAGATAATTTTCATCACATGTCTTTACCTGAAACATCAAAGATCATGGTTATACCAAATCACAGTTCATGTGCATAGTCATACTAATAAATTCATCTTTGCACTAAGACTAAAGATATTCGTCAACAGTTCATCTTTGCACTACTGGCCAAAGATATTCAACAACATGTCATCTTTGCACTACGGGTCAAAGATATTCATCAATAATTCATCTTTGCACTACAGGCCAAAGATATTCCTCAATAGTTCATATTTGCACTACAGGCCAAATATATTCATCAACAGTTCATATTTGCACTACAGGCTAAGATATTCATCAACAAGTCATCTTTGCACTACGAGCCAAAGATATTCATATATCAAAGAAATACATAATCATTTTAGAAGTTATATAACAATAATTATAACCATGTTGATCAATTCACCTTTGCACTTAAGCTAAAAATATTCAATTGTAAATTCAATGGTCATGATCATATCAGTCAACAATTCAACTTTCGCACTACTGGCCAAAGAGAACCTATAGTCACGATCATACCAATAATCTACCCATCTTTACACTCAAGTCAAAGAGAAATATCATCATTAGGGTTATAAGAATGTTATATAAAAATAATATAATCAAAACATGGTTTTAATTTCAAGAGTAAGATTCATAAATCAACGATAATTTGGTCGAGAAGAAAAACCAATTTATCGTGAATAGTACTTCCCGTATTCGCACATATAGTACCGTATCGTGCGTAAATAATTCTCATACGAAAAGATAAAGTTTCATAATAAAATCCATATCAATATTTATAACACCTTAATCCAAATGTTATAAAATCACTTAATAATATCAAAATCTTAATATTCTTAATATTACAACAATATTTAATAATTTCTAAAACTTATAAACAATTTAATTAAATTGTTTACACTTTACTAATTAATGCATTTAATCATCATAAAATGCCAAACTCATAAGATTTCATCACCAATAACCAAAACCCTCATCAAAAATCTGCATATACCTCATATATGATTCTCAAGCCATAAAATCATATTTTCTAATTTTCTTACTCCACATAACATATTAAATTTATTTACTCATAACTAGAACATTTTCATGAAAAATACCAAATCAGTTCCAAAAATATTTCTTTTCAGGGATTTAGCATAACATAGTCCCATATTGAACATATATTTTTCTCGAAATTTTAAAAATTCATTTACTATTTTTCATATGGCCAAAACCACCGAATATTTAAACATTTATCATAAATTATACTTTTATCAAAAAATTCTGAAATTTACATGGTATACTGATATTATATAGATGTACTCCCAATAAAAATTTCATCAATTTTGGAGTTAATCACAAGGAGTTATAAGGGGTTACTTTTAAAATAGTCTTTTCTCATAAAATCCATAACTCCTAATCTATACATCCAAAAATTTCCATTTTTGGACACAATCTACAAAACTCATCAAAATATCATTTCAAATTTTTCCAGAATTTTTGAAGGTTCAGAAAAATTTTGAAACTAAAAAAATAGAATAACCCTTAAAATCCCTTACTATCCCTTACTATCCCTTACCTCAAAAGAGCAGTACTGGAATGTCGGATATAACGCTGAACGAACTTGCACCGTATAGCAACGCTCAAGATATCTAAATACTCACAAAAATACGCTCGATAATATAGAGAGAGAAAACTTCAGTTTCTGGTGTGATTTTCAATTCTAACCTAAGCACCCTATTTATAGGAAAATGCTTAGAACACCAAAGTAGAAAATTTAATATAATATTAATATATATTTAATAAATTTTCTACGCCTATCTAGACAATCTGATCTCAGCCATCAACACATGTTAAAGATGCCCACAAACATTTAAAAAACGTTTTTCTTATTTAAATTATTTTAAACTTCAGAAAATCAATTATTTCAGAGCTTCGGAACTTCAATAATTCATAATAAATAGCCCTTTTATCAAAAAATTCGAATTTCGTGAATTTTTATAGGAAATTCAATTCTCTACAACTTTGCAGAAGAAAATTTTTCCAAATTTCAAACAGAAATTGACCGAAATCATAAACGGAGCAATTTTACATGTGCTATAATCAAATTTCGGTCGGTCAAAAATGGGGTCCACCGACACACAAAACATGTGTTAATCATTTAATGCCACAAAATACTCTTCCTCCTCATATACTCACATATCGTACATTCATTATAAAATATCACCGTTAATATATTATTAAAATAATATATTTAAATGAATTATTTTATCGGAAAAAAGATAAAATATTAATTTTCAACAATTGTCACTTTAAAAATTTTCTCCATCTATATCCACATAAAATGAATATTTTCCTTATCATATTAATCAATAATTAATTATTCACAAATAATATTACGTAATCACAATAATGACAACCAAAGCGGTTCAGGAAGAGGGGCTTTCAATAAAGATTTCTCCTTCTTTGGCGCACAATTAGGTGACCAAACCTCTCCTTAGATGTAACTTTCTAGATAAATTGCCAATAATGTTTTCTAATAATATTATTCAGATAATATGAATTATTTCTTCGATAATGGAAAATACCGTAGTGACAATTATTAAAACAACAAGTAATATAAAATATCAACGCAATAATTATTGAATCAATAAAATAAAATATTGAACAGTAATTACTGTAACAATTATTGAGTAGTGCCTTCTTACGTAAGAGTCAATAATTCAAAAATTTCATGTAATACTGGTAATAATCGCAACAACGACAATAGCGTATTACTTTACTTTACCCAGGGTATTCCATGATGTTAATTCAGTAATAATTCTGTTGTTATTTATAACCAACTTATTCTTGTCGTTTTCTTCATCGAATCGCTTTCTGCTATGGGGCCCACAAAAGACTGCGCCGTCCTACGAATATTCCCCGACACAAGGAATATTCCACGACCAAACGAATATTCCCCGACAATAATGAATATTTTATAACCACTTGCTTATTTTGAAAAAATTATATATATCACCCTTAACTTTAACTTTTATCAATTTAACCATTTACTGAATAGTAATTATAAGAAAAATTGAATACTTTTATTTCATAAAATTCGGGGCCTTACAGGGCATATAGTCCCATTTACGCTTATGCGTTTAAACTTTATACTTGTGCACAATGTAGGGTACGATAGGCTGATCACCTGGAGTACTTGCAGAGACCGTTTACAATCTATTTGATTGTTAAACCGTCTGATGGTTTTTGATGAAACAAAGTAATGTTCAGGGTATCTAACACCCCTTAGTATGCTATTGAGAATTCCAGAACTCTTATCTTGATATTCCAGTTTATCTCTTGATATTTATTTCAATTTGTTGAGAAATATTCATACTAATGCTTCTACTTACGATGTATGTTCTCAAACTACTTTATATACTTCTTTGGGCAATTTGTGCTCATTCTTGCTTAAACTTTTTAGTTAAGGTTGATAACTTACCGAGGGCTCCTGGGCGAGGGACAAAGGAAAGTCTAAGATGAAATGATGAGAGTTATTTATGTAATAATTATATTTCAAGATATGATGTGATGTAGCGATAAACGCTAAGTTTAAGTTTCGAGTTTATTAAAGGTTGTAAAGACTTGGGACTTTATTTTGAATAAGTATGTAATAGTTAATATTATTATTATTATTATTATTATTATTAGAGTTACTTAGATAGATGATGATGTATGTTATATCATAAGCACCATATCCTGTAATCGATGTTACACGGATTTGGGGGCGTCACATTTACAAAAAGACTACCCTTTAATTATACAAAAGAGGGATTTACGTCACTACACAAAAATATTTACCACTCTAGACTTCTAATACTGCATAACAGCATTCTCGTGTTTCTCATTCGCTAGAATCGACACAATATCCCAACTTATAGTATGTCGAGTTTGTCCTGACTCAATGGAATGTCAAAGAAACTTTCAGCTTGAAATCCTCATGAGCACTATCATGGATGTATGATATCCATGCTATTTTCTGGTCCCTCATCCCCAGTTCCTTACAAAGCTCTACGGCCTCATTCTTATAATATGTCACCTTATCCTTCATGAGCACCTTCTCGTCATGCTCAATCTCGAAATCTGCTTCTGCAGGCTCCTTAGCCTCATGGAGATCACTAATCTCCTCCTTCTGGTTCTGCACAATAGTGCACAGTTGCACATTACGGTCAAGCACCGCTAGATACAATTGCCTCGTTGTATCTGGAGGTGTTGGCTCTAGTGCAGGTACCACCATATTAACCGATGTTACCTCCATATCCTCCTCCACATCGATCATCATATCAAGGTATGACGTCAATCCCATCTCCCCCTCTAAATAGCCCTCCTCTAAAAATTCCTCCTCTGGCTCGGACTCTTCTATGATCACCACTGGTACCGCCGCTACTGGCACTGGTACTGGCTCTATTCTGTTCACTGACTCTTCACTCACTACGTGTATATCCCTATATATGTAGCTATCGATGGACATCTACAATAACACATAACATGTTGATTAGTACATAATACACAATAATATAGGCACAAATCACATTTTATTTATTTAGGGTTAATTTCCATCTTTTAAATCTTTCGGTACTGAGTTTCCTCAATACTTAGTTAACTCATTCAACTAGAGTTCCATCATTTCTACTTCTCATCTACTAATGAGGTTATTAGCCTAAGGTTCTTCCCCCCTTAAGTTTTATAACCTAATGCTTTGATACCAACCCGTGACACCCCCAAATCCGGGTATCTTCCAACCCGAAAAATGGTGCTACACGGTACTACTAACTATACATTCACTCCATTAAAACAACATCAAAATAAGTGTATCAACTACATTCTTATTACAATTATAATAAATTCTTTCCCAGGTTCTCAAACTGAATACATTCTTCATTGTTCATAAGTATAATACATACAAACATACTAGTCTATTACAGGATAATTAATTATCCATCTTAGCCTTGCCTTTATCTTTCTTAGAACCCTCAGTTCGTTTAGCCTTAACTTCAATCATATAATTCAAGCATGAAGTGAGCATAACTAGCTCAGTAAGTCTAGCAATGTATAATATTAATACCACGTCGAGAATCATATAATTATTCTTCAATAACTGAACAAATAGCTATGAAGTACTATGAAACATTGGATATCACTTTTCATTCTCGTACAACAATTCCAAAGTACAATTAGTAACTTAGGAATTTTGAGTATGTCAGAAGACCATGAACATTCTCTTTGGTTTTCATTCATGAAAAAGGACAAACCGACACTAAGACTGTAAGTCTGATATATCTTACGAGCACTTCTAGGTGATCAGCCTATAGCACTCTATGTTGATCAACATTCATCCTTTAAACGTATTTATGTTCAAGTTTTGGCAACCTCGCGTGCCCATCGAATAATTGATGTAAAAGACATTTGTTTATTCATACTCAGGCTTACCTTAGAATCCTTACCAAATAATTGGCGTAGGATAGCGTTATCAATTCTATATTGAAAGAAACACGAAGGTTAGACAATCTTTAAGAAAACTTTCCTTCAAGCGTCTTCAAATAATTATTCAATAGTTCTCAGTCTTTACAGTATCTACATGACATATTCACATAACACACTGTAATTAGCTACCAAACAATATAATCACATTGTTTTTACCAACTTCTTTCTCTTCTATAACTTAACCGAATTTATTTCATTAATAAAACTCGTTTCAAGTATTTATCCGACCTTACGGCTTATAAACGTTCATTGTTTCATTACTAATAACTCACGTTCAATTCCGAATGTCATCACCATGTATGTGATATAGGAATGGTCTTAGCATGTACATTAAGTAATTGTCTTGCAACTTTTGGGTTCAAAAATAACTAAGTCCATCTTTTCCCACGGCTCCTCATTGACATGCCTTTGTCCTCATGCTTACTATCAGTATTTGGCATGGCCAACTCTTGATAGCTATGTAAGACCCCAACTTATTATTAATGAAATTTAATTTTCTCAATTTATTATTTTGAAATAGTAAGGGTTGAATTGATTAATGTGGATAGTTATGGGTAAAATACGCAAATATTTCGAATAAGCAAGTGGTTATAAAATATTTATTATTGTCGGGGAATATTCGTTTGGTCATGGAATATTCGTACTGTCGGGAAATATTCGTATGAAGGCGCAGTCTTTTGTGGGCCCCATAACGGAAAGCGATTGGATGAAGAAAACGACAAATAACGGTGGTTAAAACACACTAATACGCGTTGTTGAACAGTAGCACACGGTATTACACCAATTATTGATTCTTACGTAAGTAGGCACTACTCAATAATTGTTACTGATGAATTACTATTCAAGATTTTATTTTATTGATTCAATAATTCTTTGCATTGATATTTTATATTACTGTTGTTTCAATAAATTGTCATTACATAGTATTTTCCATTATCGGAGCAATAATTCATATTATCTGAATAATATTATTGGATAACATCATTGGCAATGTATAGAAAGTTCTGTCTAAGGAGAGGTTTGGTCACCTAATTGCGCGCCAATAAGGAGAGATCCTTATTGGAAAGCTCCCTCTTTCCTGGGAACGGCCTGGTTGCCAGTACTGTGATTCTGTAATATTATTTGTGAATAATTAATTATTAATTTATATGATGAGAAAAATATTGATTTTATGTGGATATAGATGGAGAAAATTTTTAAAATGACAATTGTTGAAAATTAATATTTTATCTTTTTCTGATAAAATAATTCATTTAAATATATTATTTTAATAATATATTAACAGTGATATTTTTATAATGAATGTGGGATATATGAGTATATGAGGAGGAAGAGTATTTTTGTGGCATTAAATGTTTAACACATATTTTGTGTGTTGGTGGACACAATTATTGACGGAAATTTGATTATAGCTTGTAAAATCGTCCGTTTATGGATTTCGGTCAATTTCTGTTTGGAATTTGGAAAAACTTTCTTCTGCAAAGTTGTAGAGAATTGAATTTCCTATAAAACTTCGTGAGATTCGAATTTTCTGATAAAAGGGCTATTTATTATGAATTATTGAAGTTCTGAAGCTCCGAAATAATTGATTTTTGGAAGTTTAAAATAATTTAAATAAGAAAAACGTTTTTTATGTTTGGTGGGCATCTTTAACACATGCTAAGTTGCTGAATTCAGATGATTCTAAGTGGGCGAGACAAATTAATATATATATTATTATTATATTAAATTTTCTACTTTGGTGTTCTAAGCAATTTCTATAAATAGGTGCTTAGGTTAGAATTGAAAATCACACCGAAGCTCAAGTTTTCTCTCTATATTATCGAGCGTATTCTTGTGAGTATTGTGAGTATACTTTGAGTATTGCTATACTGATGCAAGTTCAAGTCATAGCCTATATCAGGTGTTTCAACTGTAAAATCTTGTCTCTTCGAGGTAAGGGATGTTATTTTCTTCGTAAATGATATTATTTCTTCAATATCATTATGCCGAAATATTGGTTGGAAATTTTTATCAAATTTGGAACTTTTTTAATGTCGGGGTTACTATTCAAGAGTTACTATTCACGAGTTACTATTCATGAGTTACTATTCACGAGTTACTATTCACGAGTACTATTCACGAAGCGTGAAGTTGTTTTTTTGTGAAATTTCTATCTTTTGGTGTCGGAGTTACTATTCACGTATATGGCACTATTCACGATATGATACATTATTCACGAATCTGACTATTCATCGAAAAATAAAAATTTTCCCTTTTCGTCTAAAATATCTATTGTGGATACTAGTTTTGATTGTATCCATGTTTTGATCATTCTTGAATTTTACACCACTCTGATTACTTATGAAGTATTTTTGAACTTGGATTGTTTAAAATATGAATCCTTAATAATTGTTCTTTTGTTTCATTGGATTCGTTTTCTTTAAAATATATTTCATCATCCTCAGTCCTAAATGATGATATTACTGAATATCTTTGGCCTGTAGTGCAAAGATGAATGATTTCTTGATGAATATCTTTGGCGTGAGTGCAAAGATGAGCAGTGTTGAGATGAACACGAATGATCGATTAATATCTTTGCCAGTAGTGCAAAGATGAGCAGTGTTTAGATGAACATGACCGGTGATGAATATCTTTGGCTGTAGTAAAAAGATGAATATTTGATTCGAGATATATATTGATTGATGTTCTGAGGATAAAATATCGACGATGAACTTTTAAATTCATATATAGAAGAATGTAGTTTGCATTCTCTACTTAACTCTTCTAATGAATTATTATTTCATTGTGAAGATTGATTTAAAACCGGTTGTCTATTGTATTCTATTAGATTTTTCCTGTTGGAGACTAACGATAATTTGTTGTATATTATCTTAGTCATAATATTCTATCTTGGGCTAGTTGAGCTCACCCTTTTCCTTGTTGTTCCATTTTTCTTCTCGGAGGCGAGAATGTAGCGAGTACTAGTCGGGGGTATGGAATGAAGGTTACAGAGAGAGTTGTTTAGTAGTCCTCACCATTTTTGTAAAATAATGTATCAATAATTATGATGGGGATTTATTTGTGTGTGGATATTGTCTAGATGGCAATATCTGTATTTAAACTCGCAGTTTATATGTTGTAATAATAAAGTTGTAGTTATTTCTGTACCATGTATTTGGCGACTCAGAATAGGTTGGATGGAATGGACCTATTTTGGGGGCGTCACAAGCTACATCCTTGTCTCAGTATTTGTGGCATGACTTTTTCAAAGGTCTCTTCCTTTTACAGTCTTGGCGTCATGAGGTTTATAGCTTGGGGTGACGCTGTAGCGCCGACCCTGAGCCCTGGAATCCTAAGTCTTTTTCTCAATTCGATTCTTCCCAGACTCCTAACTTGGTCGTTATAAGTTGGAATTGGCTCAATCAAAAGTCGTTATCTCACATATCTCATGTACTTCGATTACATTTGGATAAAAGTAGTTTTTAAATCCATTAGTGATGAATTCACTATTTCACGTTTTATTACGAATTCGTTTAAAGCTCGTGAGCGTTCGTAGTTCGTTTCTTCTTGTAAGTCGAAATTCGACGATTCTTTAGACCACGACTCTTGAATACCTTATGCTAAGTTATGCCATCAAAAACCAAGTTTTCCAAGATAAATGGCAACTTTCAACTAGTAATCCAAAATTTCTACATTTTCAATGTTTAATGACTAATCTCGTAAATTTTGCCATAACTTCATTACTCGAGTTTTCTACGCCAAATCAAATGGAACAAGTCCATTGATTCATCATCTACATCCTAACCAAACAAGATGCACATACCCTATGATGGTTTTTAATTTGTCCATCAACAACCAAATAAACGCTTAACGGTTTTCTTTGATTAAAACTTACTTATCCTCTTATGATTACTAAACATACATGACTTATAATGGTTTAATCCACTATTAGCCATCCTTATTACTCTGGAAGAGACATGCTCCACCAATTCATACGTCTCTACGAAAAAGAAATCGAAAAAGATCGAAGACTAACGTTTACAAAATATTACCTTAACGTTCTTCGCGTTCTTGAATAAACTTGATGTTTTGCTTTGCTTGCTCTTGATTACTTGTAAGACCCCAACTTTTATGAATAAAGAATAATTTTCTCGAAATATACTTTTGAATATTATGGTGTGGATTTGATATAATGTTATAGTTGTGGGTAATATTTACAAATTTTGCAAAGTAAGCAAGTGGTTATATAATATTCGATTAATTGGGAATATTCGCTTTTAACATGGAATATTAAATACAATGGCACAATCATTGGTGGACCCCACACGGAAGTATTTTAAGTAGTTAAAAAGCAGCGTAATTATCTTTTATAAAATAACTACGAAAGTGTTATCGTTAAACCGTTGAACTACTAGTAGTAAAAATGCGAATCTGGCGTGGTTGCATAGTAGCACTGCGGTATTGATTATTGATGCTTACGTGAGAAGTCACTCGGTTATACAAAATTATTGCTACGAGAATTCTTTGCATCATATATCTCTCATATTTTTTGATTCAATTATTGTCACAAAGATCATCTCGATAATATTTATTATTATTAAATCAATAATTGAGACAACAAAGTTATTCATATTATTTTTTGCAATATTGACAATGTCTAGAAGTTCTGTCAAAGAGAGGTTTGGTCACCTAATTGCGCGCCAATAAGGAGAAATCCTTATCGAAAAGCCCCCTCTTTCCTGGGAACGACTTGGTTGTTAAATATTATGAGTTATAATATTAATGATGAATAAGTTCGTGTTTATTAAAGATGAAATTGATAGTTTCATTGTGTTGGGATTATTAGTGTTAGTGGAAATCGACATTTATTTTGATAATAATTGATGTCTGGAGGTTATATTGACCAATCGGTTAATTAATCGGATAAATGAGAAATTAATTGATATTATTTCACATGCTTATAACTATTTGTTCACATGTGTGTACTATTGATTCACATTCATGTACTATTAGGGGAGGTGGTGCAATATTGATAATATTTGTATGACTAAATTAAAAATGGAGATATAGTTGAATATACTATAGTTTGATTAGTTTTTTCACATGAATGAACTATTAATTCACATTATTACTATTAGGGGAGGTGGTGCAAGTTTGATAATACTTGCAGGACTAAATTAAAAATGAAGAAAAAGAGGAAGGTATTATACTGTAATATTTCGAGCTCCAAAACGTGCAATTATCGAAACTATATTTTCCTATAAATAGAAGCTCATTCTTCTTTCATTCTCACCAATTCACTAAGTCTCACAAGAGCAATTATTATAGAGAGAAATTATAGAGACAAAGAAGAAGAAAAGTCTGCTACCTCACTATTCCAGTATCCAGTTTCTTCTAAGATAAGGGGTATTATTTCTTTCGTATTCATGAAGAGAGTTATTTTCTTTCAATACTCGTAAGGGTTGTTATTCCATTCTTTATTATTCTGTTGGAATAACATATCTGTGCGGTCTATCGCATGCCTGGTGAATTCTTCTGTTATTCCATTCTTTATTATTCTGTTGGAATAATCTGTCTGTGCGGTCTATCGCATGCATGATGAATTCTTATGTTATTCCATTCTTTATTATTTTGTTGGAATAACCTGGCATGTTTAAGTTCAATAATTTAACAATATATCATGATTGAAAGAATCTGAATATTAAGTTAGCTATAATTCAACAATATAGTTGTGAATTAGCACGAACAAACTTTTGACTGAACAAGTATTAAACATGAACAAATATATCTGGACCGAAGGGTAATGAAGGTGATCAGCCTTTCATACCTGACTTATACATGCAATATGTATAGAGTACAATTCTACAATGGCAATCAACAATGATTATCCATAAGCATATCTGAATGAAACAACTCTTAGTAGAGTTAAGTAAAACTTACTCGCAGATTGATTCTTATCGCTACGCAATTTATAACGCTTTATCTGAAGACCTAATATTAGTAATATAGATCTCCAATATTAGAATAATATCATCACAATATAATACTATTATATATATATATATATATATATATATACACACACATAGAATAACCTAAAAACATAACACATAACCCTATCAATCTACAACACACATAAGACTCAGTTTCAGGTCAAAATATTGCAGTCTGAGTTGAACCCGACACAAATCTGACATCCCGACGGTCTAGTCGGACTTTCATCGAGTCTAAGTTCAATTAAACTCTGTCTAACACTTAACAATTATCTCAGATAATTTTAATATTAGTCAAAATAATATTCATAAGCTCGTAATAATTTTTAAATAATTATTACTATTTATTATGAATTTTCCATTATTAATATCGTATTTAAATGAATTAAATACCACATAATTCTTTTATTATTAATATCTATTTATTATCAAATATTAATGAACTACATGTTATAATATTATAATATATTTATAATATCATTAAGTATTTTAATACTTTAAAATCACCTTTATATGATTTTTAAACAATTAAATTCATTATTCGATAATTGATTTTAATATTAAAATATTAATATTTTCATGAAAAAATATCAAAAGTTATATTTTATAACTTAAAATATTTTTATAACACTTAAATCGTTTTTATATGATTTTAAAATCATTAATTCTATTTTTCATAATTTATTTAATATAGTTAATAAATAAGTTAACTATCATTAATATTGATTAATTAATGAAATTTATCTCAAAATATTAAAAGTCTTTGAAAATAAATTTAAATATTTTCTTATACCATAATATTATTTTTCATGATTTTTCATGTATTAAAATCATTTTAAATAATTTATTTAATATTATAATTATAATTAAATAACATTTATATTCCAAAAATATTAAATATTTATGAAATAAACTCAAAATAATTAAAAACTAATTTTTATACTTTAAAAAAAAAATTCGGAATTTATTTAGTATTTTTAATATTTAAAAACAATTTATTTCGATTTATTTAATTAAAAATATTAATTTCCGAAATTAACTGTTACTAAAGGGCCCTATAGCGACAGACCCGTCGCTATAGGTGTTCTTGGACTGTTCTTCATCAACCCAGAAATTCATGGCTAGTTGACAGGGTGCCTACTTTGACCACTTATATGTTTTTAATCTTAGTGATTTTGGGACATCCAAGACTGTGAACTTGTAGTATAGATGTATCACTACAATACTAAACCATCAGCTTGGTCATATCATTCCACAACATGAAGATCTGTGCATGTAAAAATGTTGTCAGGCCTGTTCTTCATTTCCTAGGTTACCCAAAAATGAAGAACAACCAAGGTACCTATTTTGCAGCTTTAAATCACTCTTGGACTTGGTTTGTGTAATCTAGTGGTCCAATAGTGTAGAACACATGACAGGGTATAACGACATAACATCAGATCATCATAACAACACCGAATCTAAGAGAAATGGACCGGTCAAAGTAGCGATCACAAAATTATCTTTGAAGATTTTGGGTTACCCAGAACTTCATACGGCCAGTTGGTCAACTAAAGTTTGACCAAGATTATCTTTCATTATGTTAGGGCTCTGAGTAATCTAAGGGCATATATGTGTAGTCCATATGTCAGGCTACAACATTTAACAACAACTTGGCCAAAACTAACAAAAAGCAGTAAGATCAGAGGCCTCAAATAACTTGTCAAACCGGTTCTGGGTTTCTGGGCTGCCCAGAACCCAGTTTTCGTGAACGATCAACGTAGTTTGACTGCCTATAACCAGCGATCTAGAAATGATATGTCCATGATTCCAGTTCTAGATGGTAGTCCACATGGCATAGAATAGATCCAAAACATTAAACACCCTAAACAGCTAACACATAAAGATCTAAGGCCACTGACATATGACTGTCATGCCACTTTTTGAACTTTTTTTCCAGATTTGATAAATCTTTAATTTCGAGCATCTAAATGATATGGATCTAAGTTTTGGCAACCCAGATCATCAAGTGACACCCTCTAACACATATCTAAACAACAAATAACAACATCAAACATAATATCTAAGGATTTTGAAATTTTAGGGTTTATACCTTTTAAGGATTCTTGATTTCTGACTTCATGATCTGTTATTGGAAAGCTAAGGGCTGATAAAGTCTTAACTTAATACTCATAATCACACTCAATCTCGAAATGCTAGAGAGAGAAAAGTTTTGGATAAAATGAATAGTAAAGTGAGACTTTTCTTACTTTTGATCTATATAAATGTTGATGCAATGCACATGGTTGTCAAAGTGGCTGATATAATTGAGATATAAGTCACAAGCTAGGCTTAGGGTGGTTCACCCACTCACCTTAGGTCTAGATCTACAAGTTAAATCAAATAATACATAAAAGGGCATTTTAGTCATTTGTCTTTTTATTTTAATGGCAAACTTGTCAAATGCTCATAACCCTTAGGGTTTAGGGTTTGGAAATCCGTAGGATTTGAACCCTTTAGGTTTGCAATTTAGTTTCTAACATTTCTGAATTTCGGTTTTCAAAATAGAAAATTAATATTTCTAAATTATAATTAGAATTTTCTAATTATATTAAAATTTACTAATCATAATTCAATCTTGCTAATTAGTATTAATATATCCGAATTAAAATTGCTAATTAAGCAATTAGGGTCAAAATGGTCATTAGGGTTTATAACCTAAATTAGGGTTTCTAAATAAAAAAATAATTTTTCTAAATTAAAAATTAGGTTTCTAAATTAGATTAGGGTTTCCTAATTACTTAACTTGAAAATTAGGATTAGGATTTCCTAATTAACATTACAATTATTAAATTAACATTTAAGTTTTTCCCAATTATAAATTAGGGTTTCAAATCCCGAAGTTAGGATTTAAAAATTTGAAATTAGGGTTTGCTAAATAATTAAGCTTTACCCTAATTAATATTATAATTAAAAGCACTTGAGCATTATAATTATCCTTTAAGTTCCCAGATTAGGGTTTTAAAATTTTGAATTAGGGTTTTGGATTCCCGAAACTGAAATTAGGGTTTCCAGAACCGATTTCAGGGTTTCTTATCAATCGCTAGGATTTTCTAACCGAACGTTGACGTTCTTAATATATATCTAGGGTTTGTTACAGATATCATTTATCTGGTCAACCCTTGACCCTTAACCACATATTGTACACATACATAACCATATTCACATAACATATTCACATATACACTTAATCCTGAATAATTCACCTAAATCCTTCACAGAATTTTGAAATCCTCAAAATTCCTTCTCAAAAATATCAAACGCATACACTTATTTTCTGTTCAGGTTCTAATATTGAACCTTAAATCAATTAATTAAAATTTTAAAAATTTTCTAAATTCTCGGGTTGTCACATTTCCATTGAGTGTGGATATTATCTATATGGCAATATTCTTACTAAAACTCTTAGATTATATTTTGTCGTATTTTACATGACTGTTGTATAATTAAGTTGTATTTGAATGTTGTACCATGTATTTGACGACTCAAGATTGGTGATGTTTACCTATTTTGGGGGTGTCATAGTTGGTATCAAAGCTTAGGGATATGATCCCTGACTAAGATGTGAGACTAGAACTAGGAGGGGAGAGACGGAGAATTCCTTCGCTAGTATGACCTACCTAAGTTTATTTGGTATTTAATTGGTCGGTCAGAGTATAGAGATAATATATTGCATGCTAATTAACCCTTGTTTTGTGGCAGTATTTGAAAATGACATCCGAGAATGTTGAGAATAGCAATGGAGCATAGGAGACTGTTGAGTCTCCACAGATCAATAATCAGGATAATGTGCATCATGAAGGCGACAATCCTCATGCAAACAACAACACTGACCAAATGATGAACGATGGAATGTTCAGAGGCTTTATGCAATTTATGCAACATCAGGCGAGAGCGGCTCCTGTCCAAAATGTAGGTGGAAACTCTCGGACGGTCACCGCTAAACAGTTCAAGGAGTTGGGAACACCGGAGTTTATTGGAGAGCCAAAACCACTTAAGGCGGAAGCGTGGATAAAGCAGATCACCAAGATATTTGATGTCTTGGGATGCTCCAAGGAGCAAAAGGTTCCCTTTGCCACCTTTATGTTGCGAGGAGAGGCATATTACTGGTGGGAATCGGTAAAGCGTACTCAACTTGTCGCATTGAAGATGTCTTGGGAGAAATTCCAAGAACTGTTCAACGACAAGTACTTTCCCGAAAGTATTCGTCACATGAAGGAGGTAGAGTTCATCGTTTGGAGTACAAACAATATGGACCGTGTCGCGAAGACGAATCTAAGTTTCCGAGAGTTGTCGGTTTGCATCCCACTTGGTTGATAATCAGAAGAGAATGACGCGAATGTTTCTAAGAGGTTTGAAACCCGAGATACGTCAATACTTAATTTCTCACAAAATGTGTTTATATTCAGATGTTGTAAATAGGGCTCAGTTATTGGAGCGCAATAACGAGTTAACTCAACCAAGAGAGAGTAGCCGATATAATGATAATACCAGTGGTAGCAGTTATCGAAGCGGTGACAACAAACGTGAAGGGAATAAACATGCCAGAAATGGTAACCACTTCGGTGGTAATCAAGGCCAAGATAATAGAAGTGGAAATTTCAAGAAGAGGAGATTCAACAATGATGGGAAGACGTCATCACCAGCACTTGTTGTTAAGGAAGGGGAACGACATCCAATCGTATGTTACAAATGCGGAGGGGAGGGACATATCAGTCCGAATTGTACGCAACAATCCAAAGTGTGTTATAATTGCGGAAGAGAAGGTCACCTTGTCCGATTTTGTCATTCACCGAAGTCAAGTCCAGCTGGGATGGAGGCATCAAAGGCCATCCCAGACAAGACAAAACTGGTAGTTCAAGAAAGAGCGTTTGTTGTAATCTCCCAAAAAGCGAGAAATTTAAACGAGGTGATCACGGGTAAGATAATCATAAACTCTAGAGAAGTTTATACTTTATTTGATACCGGTTCTACCCATTATTTTATTTCTCCTACTTGCGCTCAACGTTTAAATTTGACTCCGGAGAAATTAGACTTTGACTTATCTGTTGAAACTCCGTTGGGAGAAGCCTTCATTACATCCATTGTTTATAAGTCTTGTTTGGTTCAAATCGGTACCCTCACATTACCTGTCGATCTTATCTCCTTAAAAATACTTGTATTTGACATGATTCTAGGGATTGATTGGTTAACTACTCATCATGCTAAAATTGATTGTTTTCGTAAGGTTGTTAGCTTTTATATTCCTAATCAACCTATTATGCGAATTTAAGCGACCAAACCATTAAAATCTATCACGGTCATCTCAAGCCATAAAGCTATTCGTTTATTAAAAAATGGATGTCAAGCTTTCTTAGCTCATGTCACAAATTTAAACAAAAATACGTCATATTTGAATGATATTTCTATTGTTAATAAATTCCCTGACGTATTCCCTGAAGAACTTCCTGGCCTACCCCTAGAGCGTGAAATTGAATTTTGTATCGACCTTGAACCCGGTACAAAACCCCTTTCCAAAGCCCTATATCGAATGGCTCCTATTGAACTTCAGGAGTTAAAGACACAACTGCAGGAATTGTTAGACATCGGTTTCATTCGTCCTAATACGTCTCCTTGGGGTGCTCCTGTTCTATTTGTAAAGAAGAAAGATGGGAGTATGCAACTTTATATTGATTATCGGGAGTTGAATCATGTCACCATCAAAAATAGGTACCCATTGTCACGTATTGATGACCTGTTTGACCAGTTACAAGGCGCCAAATTCTTTTCAAAGATTGATCTTCGTTCCAGATATCATCAGTTAAAGATTAAAACCGATGACATTCCAAAGACGGCCGTAACTCTGATGCGGGCATTATGAATTCCTAGTCATGTCCTTTGGATTGACTAATGCTCCTGCTGCCTTCATGGACATGATGAACCGAGTATTCAAGGAATATTTGGATCATTTTGTGGTCGTCTTTATTGATGACATTCTCATATACTCCAAAAGTTGTGAAGATCATGAGCAACACTTGAGGCTGATACTCCAAAAGCTTCGTGAAAACAAGCTTTATGCCAAGTTAAAGAAATGCGAGTTCTGGCTTGAAGAAGTAGCATTCCTTGGGCACGTAGTATCAAGTCATGGAATATCTGTTGACTCGACAAAGATTGAAGCAATACAAAGCTGGGAGCAACCTAAATCAGTAACCGAAGTACGTTGCTTTCTCGGCTTAGCTGGTTATTATTGGAGATTCGTAGAAGGGTTTTCTCGAATCGGTACTCCATTAACTTAGATGACTCAGAAAGATACAAAATTTGGTTGGAGCGAGGAATGTGAGAAGAGTTTTCAAGAACTCAAGAGAAGACTCATTTCAGCACCTGTTTTGACAATACCATCTGGCTCGGAGGGATTTGTCATCTATAGTGATGCTTCGGGCAAAGGGTTAGGATGTGTTCTCATGCAACATGGGAAAGTCATAGCCTATGCCTCTCGACAACTCAAAGAATATGAGAGGAATTATCCTACTCATGATTTAGAGTTGGCAGCTGTTGTCTTCGCACTTAAAATTTGGAGGCATTACATGTATGGGGAGAAAGTGGAGATCTTTACGGATCATAAAAGCCTCAAATATTTCTTCACCCAAAAGGAACTCAACATGCGGCAACGACATGTCTTGAACTGTTAAAAGATTATGATCATACCATTCAATACCATCCTGGTAAAGCGAACGTAGTAGTTAACGCATTGAGTAGAAGATCATATGTGGGTATGAGTGTGATATTGTTAACGTAAAGGCCCATTTTATATGACTTGCAAAGGATGGAGATAGAGTTAAAGACTCCAGGGACCCACGTGATGATGGCAGATATACGAGTAGAACCAACTTTAATCGATAAAGTTAAAGCTGCTCAAGCTACAGACCTGGAGCTGATACGCATGAGGAAGAAAGTACAAGAAGGTGCTATGCCAGAAGCAAGAATCGATGAAGAAGGAATACTTCGAGTCAACTCCAGACTTTGTGTTCCTAACAACCATGGTTTAAAGTATAAAATCATGATGGAGGCACACAACACATAATTTGCAATCCATCCTGGGAGTACCAAAATGTATCGTGATCTTCGACATACATTTTGGTGGAGCAATATGAAGAGAGAGATAGCAAAGTTTATCTCAAGGTGTTTAACTTGTCAACGAGTCAAGGCGGAGCATCAAGTACCAAAAGGTCCATTGCAACCACTTAAAATTATAGAATGGAAGTGGGAGCACATTACCATGGATTGTTTTACTGGTCTTCCCAAGGTTTCTCAAGGCATAGATGCAATTTGGGTCATTGTTGATAGATTGACCAAGTCTGCTCATTTCCTACCTATACGAGAAATTTATACACTTGAACGTCTTGCTCGTATGTACATAAACGAGATTGTATGACTGCATGGTATGCCAATATCCATAGTTTCTGATCGAGACCCAAGATTCTCTTCAAGATTTTGGGTTAGTTTGCAAAAAGCTATGGACACAGTTTGCGATTTAGCTCAGCATATCATCCTTAGACAGACGGGCAGTCAGAGAGGACTATTCAAACTCTTGAAGATCTATTAAGACTCTGTGTCCTTGACTTCAAGGGAAGTTGGGATAAGTTCTTACCATTGGTGGAGTTTTCCTACAACAACAGTTATCAAGTAAATATTGGCATGACTCCATTTGAGGCGTTGTATGGAAGAAAGTATCGTTCTCCAGTATGCTGGGATGAGGTGGGTAAAGCAACATAGTTGGGACCAAAGTTGGTACGTATGACTACAAAAAAGATTCAAATGATCCAAAAATGTATAAAAACCTCACAAGATCGACAAAAGAGTTATGCTGATCTTCATCGAAAGGACGTGGAATTCAATATTGGAGATCATGTGTTGTTACGTGTTGCTCCATGGAAGGGAGTTACGAGATTTGGAAAGAGAGGAAAGCTCAACCTTCGATTCACTGGCCCATTTTTAATCCTCGATCGAGTAGGAACTGTGGCCTATAGACTCGCCTTACCGCCAAGTATGTCTCGCGTTCATAACGTTTCACATATCTATGTTACGTAAATATGTGAAAGAACAGAACCACATTATTGAATTAGAACTAGACGAGATAGAGGAAGATTTAACGTATGATGAGTTACCTGTTAAAATCTTGGATAAGAAGGATCATATTCTACGCTCCAAGGTTATACCTCAAGTCAAAGTTTTGTGGAGAAACCACGATTTGGAAGAAATGACCTTGGAGTTAGAATCTGAGATGAAGTCAAGATATCCTCACCTCTTCGATATACCAGGTACGTAACCTAATTTCTAGGATGAAATTTCACAAGAAGAGGAGGTTGTAAGACCCCAACTTTTATGAATAAAGAATAATTTTCTCGAAATATATTTTTGAATATTATGGTGTGGATTTGATATAATGTTATAGTTGTGGGTAATATTTACAAATTTTGCAAAGTAAGCAAGTGGTTATATAATATTCGATTGGTCGGGGAATATTCGTTTTAACATGGAATATTCGTACGATGGCACAATCATTGGTGGACCCCACAACGGAAGTATTGTCATAGTTAGAATACGACATAATTATCTTTTTATAAAAATAATGGCGAAAGTGTTACCGTTAAACTATTGAACTACCCAAAGCAGTAGTAAAAGTAATGAATGTCTGGCGTGGTTTCATAGTAGCACACGGTATTGATTATTGATGCTTACGTGAGAAGTCAATCAGTTATACTAAATTATTGCCATAGTAATTGCTGCATCATATCTCTCATATTTTTGATTCAATTATTGTCACAATATCATCTGCATAATATTTATTATTATTAAATCAATAATTGAGACAACAAAGTTATTCATATTATTTTTTGCAATATTGACAATGTCTAGAAGTTCTGTCAAGGAGAGGTTTGGTCACCTAATTGTGCGCCAATAAATAAAAATCCTTATCGAAAAGCCCCCTCTTTTCTGGGAACGACTTGGTTGTTAAATATTATGAGTTATAATATTAATGATGAATAAGTTCGTGTTGATTAAAGATGAAATTGATAGTTCCATTGTGTTGGGATTATTAGTGTTAGTGAAAATCGACATTTATTTCGATAATAATTGATGTCTGGAGGTTATATTGACCAATCGGGTAATTAATCGGATAAATGAGAAATTAATTGATATTATTTCACATGCTTATAACTATTTGTTCACATGTGTGTACTATTGATTCACATTCATGTACTATTAGGGGAGGTGGTGCAAGATTGATAATACTTGCATGACTAAATTAAAAATGGAGATATAGTTGAATGTACTATACTGTAATTAGTTTTTTCACATGATTATACTATTAAGTAACATTAATGAACTATTAATTCACATTATTTACTATTAGGGGAGGTGGTGCAAGTTTGATAATACTTGCAGGACTAAATTAAAAATGAAGAAAAAGAGGAAGGTATTATACTGTAATATTTCGAGCTCCAAACGTGCAATTATCGAAACTATATTTTTCTATAAATAGAAGTTCATTCTTCTTTCATTCTCACCAATTCACTAAGTCTCACAAGAGCAATTATTATAGAGAAATTATAGAGACAAAGAAGAAGAGAAGTCTGCTACCTCACTATTCCAGTATCCAATTTCTTCTAAGGTAAGGGGTATTATTTCTTTCGTATTCATGAAGAGAGTTATTTTCTTTCAATACTCGTAAGGGTTGTTATTCCATTCTTTATTATTACATTGGAATAACTCCACATGCATGTCTATCTATTGCATGCCCTAGTGAATTCTTACGTTATTCCATTCTTAATTATTCTATTGGAATAACTTGTCTGTGCGGTCTATCGCATGCCTGGTGAATTCTTCTGTTATTCCATTCTTTATTATTCTGTTGGAAGAACCTGTTTGTGCGGTCTATCGCATGCCTGGTGAATTCTTCTGTTATTCCTTTCTTTATTATTTTGTTGGAATAACATGTCTGTGCGGTCTATCGCATGCATGGTGAATTCTTCTGTTATTCCATTCTTTATTATTCTGTTGGAATAACCTGTCTGTTCGGTCTACCGCATGCATGGTGAATGATCCTTTGTATTCTTTCCTTGTTAAATTGTGAAAATGATCTGTATATGTGGATTATCGCATTGTGGGCAAAAATCCATTTGCAGTTTCATATATTCTATTATACTCAGTTGGTTAAAGTTTTGGCTTCTATACTCCATGAAATTAGTATAATATCCTGGATATTTGCGCTTCATCCAGTATCTTTTCATGGAAATATTCTTCTGAGCATTCTTGAATTATACTCCACAAAACAGTATCATGTTGACAATTTGAACGTTATTGATTTCTTGATAAATTAAATTATAAATCTTTAAAAATTTATCCTTGAACTTGTTTTATTGAATTCTTATATCATTGTCATCATCCTCATGTTTATAATATGTTGAAAGTCATCTGTGGCCTGTAGTGCATAGATGGGCTTAGTATGATTATGACCAGGGATTATTCGGTATAATCATGACTGTAATGTTACAAATGATGTTGTAAAAGTCCTCATTGGCCCGTAGTGCATTGATGGACAGTTGTTGGCATGATCATGACCATTGATGAATACACGAATATCCTTGGCCCGTAGTGCATGGATAATTTGTGGTCGTGATACTAATGAATATCCTTGGCCGGAGTGCAGGGATGATGTGGATTATTTATTAAGCCGAGTCTCAGCGATAAAAGTGATGAAAAACCTTTTAAATCATCGAAGATAGTAGATTTTATTCTCTACTTGACTCTTCTAATGGATTGCTTGTTCTGCTACAGTTAAACTTGATGTTTGTTATATTTTATCAGTTTAACACTGTTGAAGGCTAATGATAAATTATTATGCATTATCTTAGTCATAATATTTCTTACTGGGCTAGTTGAGCTCACCCTTTCTTTCACTGTTCTCTTCAGGAAATGAGAATATACCGACGGGGACGAGTGGGGAATGGATCGATGATCCGGATGGTTGTTTTAGTAGTCCTCACTATTTTATAAAATAGTGTGACAATAAATGTAATGAGGACTCCATTGAGTGTGGATATTGTCTTGATGACAATATTCTTACTAAAATTCTTAGATTATGTTTTGTCATATTTTACACGACTGTTGTATAGTTAAGTTGTATTTGAATTTTGTACCATGTATTTGGCGACTCAAGATGGGTGATGTTTATCTATTTTGGGGGTGTCACATTACTAGTTATAGAACTTCTCTCTCTTTCTCTCTCTCAATATATTTCTAGAGTTGGTGAAAAACAATCAAATGAACCAACCTAGCTTCCTATTTATAGAAAAATCTAATGGAGGGCAATTTGGTCATTGTGCCAATCTCCTTACTATTCACCTCCTTATTATTCCTTTACTTAGCCACCAAGTAAATGCACTTTACTTGGCCACTAAGTGGCTGGCCCACATGGCCTTGTGGGTCCCCCCATGGGTTGCCCCATGGGTTTAACCCATCCGGTGATCCATTGGTTCGATCCGCGGTTTAGTTTCTTAGTTTGGCCTTAGCATTAATTCATATTGGGTCTTTCTTGGGCTTGATTTCACAAAGCATTGGGCTTGATATAATCCAAGTGCAATTGGATTATACAAAGTCCATAACTCAAAGTCCATTAAGAACTAATCGTATTCTACTCGTACATTTCTCGTATTCTCTTCGTGTATAGTTCGTACGATATTCGTATTATATGTCGTAATAATCTTCGTACTATACTCGTATAATATCTAGTATCATACTCGTATTCCTTACGTATAATAACCCTAATCATTATACGTAGACACTTAATTCTCGGAACTCGTTTTCCTAACCCTTAGGTTTTAAGTCCACGGGCGAAAACTTTGTTTGTCATAACTGAAATATTATTGAATATTCCATCACGTCTTATAATTCTATCATTACAAATTTTTCAGAAATTCAAACTTAATCTACGAGCAGAAACGGATGAATAGTATTTTTACGAAAATTTCTAAAAAATCATTTATTTTCGTCTGGAAAATTCAAAACAATTAATTCTAGCACATAGCCAGAATACTAACCACATCCGCACATTCTAGGTCATAGAACGACCTTCACATAGCTTACTCACATAAATAATCAATTAAATTTATTTAATTCAAATAATCAAATAAAATTTAATTCACATAAAGATCCGATTTTCTCGGGCGTTACAGTTTCCCCTTCTTTCTCTTGATACTCCAATTCTTCTCCACTTTCTCAATTTCCTCTCCGGCTCTCTCTCTCAATTGCATCCCATGTTTCTCTCTAACACTCTGTGTTCTTTCTTAGCTTTAGGAATAATACATAATATAAAATAAACTGATATAACCACTACGCATCATGTACAGAAACCAAATTAAAGCTACGTCAGTTGTAATATGCTAAAGGCCGCAAGGCCATGTTTGGCTACACACTAAACCCCCCCCCCCTTTTTAATTTATTTTTATAATACTTATATTATATAGTTTTTATGTCACACCCATTATTTAGTTAATTTAATTAAGTCAAAATTTTACACTTATCTTAGAATTACAATTATAATTTTCATTATAATGATACTTATACTTAACAAATTATTACATATCTAATTTAATTAAATTCATAACTCAAATTAACATTTGTCGCATAATTATAATTTAAATTATAATTTTATTTAACCTCTCTAATTTAATTAATAAATTAAATTAGAATGACATTATAATTATTAATAATTCATTTAATTTAATTATCTCATTAAATTAAATCTTCAAACCATAAAATTACCATTCATAAATTTAGTTATTATAACACATTTTAACTAAATTATTACACCACAATTTCATCAATTATTTATTTATCTCAATAAATAAATCAATTAAAATATTTATTTAATTCAATAAATATTTTGAAATTATATAAAAATTCTCGTTCGTTACAATTTTGCTACTACAGATCAAATCAGACTCTTTGTCCCATATAAAGTGACCCAATAGAGTGCTTAACAGTAGCCTACTTCTCATTACGTGAACTCAAACTTGCACATGATGGCTAGATAGCTGTAATGATAATGAGGAGAATGGAGGAGTAGAAGTTGGTAACTTCTTTTCATCAAACCCTCTCAAACCATTGGATTATTTTTCTTCCTCTTAGATTAATTCAATGTGCAAAACCCAAAATTGGGCAAAGATTTCTAAAATTTAAATAGGTACACTTAGAGGGGGGGTTGAATAAGTGTAGGCACAAACTATGTCCAATTTTTATTTCTTATAAAAATTCTTTTGGATATTTAATGCAGCAAACTGGATTATCAAATCAGGATATTATTAAGTTAACCTGTTTACTGATATACGGGATACAGAATGCAGGCTGCTGGATAAATAACAAAATAGTCAAGCACAGAATGTAATCACACAAACACCAGAATTTTTACGTGGTTCAACTACTACCCTCTAGAATAGTAGCCTAATCCACGTCCAATACCAACTAGTATTGGAGATTCACTTTTATTAAACTCTTCCAATTACAATACAAGTTCTAGCAAATTGAACACCTTTGTTCCCTGTGCACCTATGCACTCTTAAGCACCTATGCTTTCCACAAACTTGACTGTAATAAGTTATCAATTCAATTAGAATTAATCACAATAAAGTATTGATTTAAGATATGAAAATATAAGATACACACTAGAAGTCTAATGATCAAGCAATATATCACTCACCAACTTAAGGCTCTAGTATGAAAATGAAATGACATGCAGGAAGAATATTACCAGAGTATGTTCTATACGATCTTCTTAACTGAAGCTCTTTTCTTAATGCAGTCAGTATTGATCAAAGAGAAAAACAACTTTTTGGTTTGTATGCTTTTCAGATACTGTATGTGTTTTTCGTGTCATTCTCGTTCACGAGATCAGTCCATTTATAGGCTTTTCCAATGTATTACCGTTGCTTGAGATATGAACGTTAGAGACAAAATACACAAGTTACGTAATTCATAGACTGACATCCGGATACCGTGCCAAAGATCAAGATATCCTATATATATTTATATATGTCATGAATGAGTGTACAATATAGGTATATAATGTGATGATTGAGGGAATCTTGCTTAATAGATAGTCCTGCACGTTTCGTCTATATCTTTTATGATTTCCTCATTTAGTGGCCATCTTGTCATATGGCAGCTTTCTTTTTGGCAATTACCGGTTATAATCAATTATTATCACGGAGCAGACTTCCTTAATTACTCTAGAATGTTCCTTGATCTTAGCTCTTATATTACGCATGAGATTAGCTAGTTGCCTTAATAGATTGCTCAGATTTAATGACCTTGATTCACGAAACATGATTTATGAATGATCTATGCCATGTTTTGTGCTTACCATAAATTATCCGCTGGCCGGTGTCCATATATCTTACCATATATTGGGCCGGTGGAGACACCCAATTAGATTCCTTGAATTGTGGGACAATATAATGGTGCATTTTTCCTGCTATCCCATATTAACCGTGAATTTAGATTGATAAATGACTTATGGTAATATATTCAATCAATCTTCTTGCTCTACCGTACACGATTTGATTCCTTCACTTATGTTGAGCAATATTGGCCATGCATATTATGAGCTAGTTAATTACCATGTGATAACAAATATGAATACGAGTATATATATGCAATGCACATGTCCTAGAGCCTTATTTTGGAAAGTAATAGATGCTAAGATCTTACATATATTCCTAGGACTCAATTTTGCTTTTCTTTCTTCTAGGATGTCTTGGCTTTGTAATTTCCTCCTTGATGTTTTTGAAATTTCATATCTTTCCCTGAAATGTAATATAACATGATTAGAGGAATAATAAGGTCATCATCAAAACATGGAGTGTGACATAAATCAACATTCGCCCCCTTTTTGATGATGACAAACAAATAATTATGGCTCCCCCTAAAACCATGCATTTCAAGAGAATTATAGCTCCCCCTCAGTTCATGCATATCCATACTCTTGTTTAGAGTTGACTATTGACTGCAAATATGCAGTGTTTGAGTAACCCTGCATTTTGTGGTTAGTCCACAAATGTTAAACAAAGGTATATAATAAACATTTTAAACTATCATCCAATAAAACGCATTTAAACCATAGTTTTTAAACCAGAAGTCATCATGCATGAAAAAAAATTGTAATAATTATCTTGAAAGCAAACAGGCATAATTCATCTCCCCCTTTGGCATCCATCAAAAAGAGGTGACCAGAAGGCCAAAAGGGGCAAGGTGACTAGGCATCCTTTGCATCAATATGAACGTGGTTGGCTTCGCGGGCAGTGAAGTATGGTCGGTGGAGCCTGCGGTGTTCAATCTCTTCCAGGGACATGGTGTTGGTGAATCTGGGAGGACGATAAATGAATATAGGAGGTGGTAAAGGCAAGTCCAGAAAGTTGCCTTGATATTCAGCCATCCAATTGCATTTTGGCCATTCAGGTATGTGAGATTGAACTTGGTCTACTTGCAGCTCTGCACTGAGGTCATTTATGCGGCGCTTGGTAAAGCGTCCAAGAGTTCCAATTTGATTGCTGATGAATTTTAGTTCAGTGCTCAATTGACAGGCATTGCAGTTCATCTTCCTTTGTAGGGCTTCTACTATAGCTCGAGTGTGCAACTCAAATCCTACTTGGAGGTCAATGAACTCATCTTCCACATTTCGAAAAATAGAATGAAGATCATTGTGTCGAATAGGGAGTTTGCCTTTTTCAAGCACAGAAAGACGATGTTGGCTATCTTTAACATCAACAGTGATGGTGGCTTGATTGTTCGCGATGGTATGAAGAAGATTGAGAATCTCAAGGGAGGGAGGTAGTGAAGTAGGAGGTATGAGATTTGGAACAGAGGGAATTTCTGGTACAACTTGTATGAAATTTCCTTTTAGAAGGGTGATGTGAGCACCCTTAAGATAGTTAGAGTCGATTGAATCAGTTATTTGGATGGAGGCCTCATTGTCGAGTGGAATTTGAAAGTGAGTAAATAATTTTGTGAGGAACAGCTGTAAGGCAAGCACTTTTTGGAATGTTTGATACAGTTCACCATGTATTTGAGCATTATGAGGGAAAAGTTGAATGGTTTGCCTGTTATTATTAGGGCTACCAAAACTAAATCCTGGTAAGTGAAGTCAGCTCCACCACCGAGACGAGTAAGAAGGTGTACCTTAGCAGTTTGTGAAGAACTATTGCAATAAGAGATACTTCGGTTGTTTTAGGAAGGGTGACCGCGGAGATGGTTGGGTCATCCATGACAGTGCGAAGTTGGATAATAGGAGACAAAGGGGTATAAACTGGTTCCTTAAGTGTAAAGGGACAGTCTCCTGTGTATGGAATAGACAGTATGCTTCCTAGATCCAGAGCAGTGAAAAATAGAGATTTGCCTTTAACAAAAGAAGTAAAACAGTCCCCATTATTTTTGAGATTCGTATAAAATTGTTGAACTAATTTTGGATACGCCACATAGGGAGGTGCACTTAGGAAAGCTAAACCACATAACTCAAGGAGGTTTTGAAGAGGCGAGTTTTGGTAGTAAAACATGTGAACTGATTTTTCATAAACAAAGGTTTTGTGACATATAGATGACTTAAAGCGAAGTTCGAAGTTGTGACCCCTAAAGAAATCATCAGGGATATCATGTAAAGAAACAGAGAGAGGAATTACCGTTATCGGAGGTGAGCCAGGTGAAGAGTCTTTGATCTTTCGCGGTTTGGTTCCAGTCGAAGTCCCAATCGATGGAAGAGAAGGTAAACTTGCTTCAGATTCGGTGGGGGAGGATTCACTGGAGATGATTGTAATAGAGGATAATTTTTGTTTCAGTTTTCAGGTGGTAGGATGGTGAGAGGGTGGAGAAGGGGGTGAGACCTCGTCCTCGGATTCACCACAGAGTTGTCTTGCATGTTTGGTTCTTATTTTGGCAGAGTAAGGTTGAGACGATTGAGAGGTGCAGAGATGGAGCAAAAGAGTAAAGTAGCCTCTATATTTATTTTGGGAACACGTTATCGATATATGGGAAGTTGTGAAGTTGTGTTCGGGAAGGACAATCTAAGCAAATATAATGGGCATAATTATGGCAACTAAATATGTCGTGTCTGTCTAAATTCCTGAAAGCATGCAGACCAGATCTATATCAGTCTCATCCCGAGTTCTCTTCTTAGAGTGCAGAAGCGTTCTTCCCCTATAGGTTTTGTAAATATATCTGCTAGTTGGTGCTCATTGGGAATAAAAATTATTGTAATTAGTCCTTTGGATACATTGTCTCTAAGAAAGTGATGTCGAACTTCTATGTGTTTTGTGAGAGAGTGTAAAACTGGATTTTTTGAGATGTTAATCGTGCTAGTATTATCACAGTATATAGGCACATTTTCACATATAATATCAAAATCACATAGAGTTTGACGCATCCACAAGATTTGAGAGCAGCAACTTCCTGCTGCTAAATATTCACCCTCGGTGGTAGATATGGCAACTGAAGTTTGCTTTTTACTATGCCATGAGATAAGACTTTGTCCCAAAAATGTACACACACCGCTTGTGCTTTTTCTATCTATTTGACAGCCTGCATAGTCAGCATCTGACTAACCCATTAGATCAGAACTGTCACATGTTGGGTAAAATAATCCTAAATTTGTAGTACCACTTACATATTTAAATATTCGTTTAATAGGTTGTAAGTGTGATTCTTTGGGTTTGACTTGAAAATGAGCACATATACAAACACTGTACATTATATCAGGTCTAGACACAGTTAGATAAAGTAATGATCCGATCATACCTCTATATTTAGTTACTTCTACGTCCATACCTTTTTCATCTGCGGTGAGTTTTATGGATGTACTCATTGGTGTGGTTTTTGAATTTGCGTTGTCAAAACCGAATCCCTTGAGTAGTTCTTTTGCATACTTGGTTTGATGAATGAAGATGCTTTCCTGAGTTTGTTTGATTTGAAGGCCCAGAAAGTAATTTAGTTCTCCCATTAAGCTCATGTCAAACTCCTTGTGCATGCATTTGGAGAAACTCACTCACAGAAAAAAAAATGGCTTAAAAGACTTTTTGGCCATTTGTAGTTATAGTGATTTAACGAATTAAGCCAACACGTCTTTTAAAATATTCAATTAAATTTATCAACTTTTTAAAATGTGCAATCAATCAACCCATTCAATAATTTTGAGTAGAATGACGTTAAAAAAATCTTGGAGTTTTTATGTGGCGTTTTGGAAAAAAAAAAAAAAAACGTATGTATTTCTTGTTGGCTTTTTATTTTTAAAATTAATTCTGAATAATAAAATAATATTAAACTTTTTAATAACTAAACATAAAAAACAATCTCTTTTTCTTTTTTTTAATAATTATTTTTATTTTTAAAATTAATACTAATATATATTTTAATTATATAAAAAGGTAAGTACATAAGTAACATAAAATAGAAAATTTGATACAATTAACAAAAATTAGTTAAACAAATGACATAAAAATTAAAATTATTTATACAATCAAAATCACATTACCCAACACCATATCAAAATAAAAAACAGCCGCCTATTCATCTTCTGTTCATCTTCTTCCTCAAACCCCCTACTGTTCATCTTCTTCCTCACCAAAATTGAAACCCTGGAATCCGTCGACCCACCACCACCAGTCCACCAGTCGCCTACCCAAAGCCATAGAATCCGGCCAGAACAATACCCAACGCCATATCAAAATAAAAAACAGCCGATTAACCAAAAGGCGGCACAGGAAAGAGAGAAAAGGCGGCAGCAGCTGTGAGATTAAAGATTTAGAAAGACAAGACTGAGACAGAAGGAGAGAGAGAAACCGATGGAGGAGGAGAGGGTTGGAACAGAAAAGGCGGCAGCAGCTGCGATTGCAGATAATAATGGAAGCTCTCCTCCTAAGAATAATGAAGCCCAACAGAAGAAGATTCAAGGAGAAGGCCCCACTTCGAATAAAGCAAAATCGTGCAAAGGATGTCTCTGATTTTTCTCTATTTTTTTTTGATTTTGATGAGGAGGAGGAGAATGGAATTGGGGATTTGGGGATTTGAATGAGGGATTTGGTATTTGGGGGATTTGAATGAGGAGATATTTTGATTATTTGTATTATTTAGAAGAAAGGAAAAAAGATAAATGAAAAGAAAAAATTATAAAAGTATTTTTATTTTTATTTTTAAAATAAAACATACATATTATAAATATTATAATATTAATTTTTATTAATATTATACATATTATACATAATCAAAATACCAATTAATTTTATAGCTAATTAATTTTATGGCCAATTAATTTTGATTATTTGAATTATTTAGAATTAAAATAATTAAAAGAAAGGAAAAGAGATAAAAGAAAAGAAAAAATTATAAAAAATAATGTGATTTTGATTGTATAAATAATTTTAATTTTTATGTCATTTGTTTAACTAATTTTTGTTAATTGTATCAAATTTTCTATTTTATGTTAATTATGTACTTACCTTTTTTATATCATTAAAATATATATTAGTATTAATTTTAAAATAAAAATAATTATTAAAAGAAAAAAAAAAGAGATTGTTTTTTTATGTTTAGTTATGAAAAGTTTTAATATTATTTTATTATTTGAATTAATTTTAAAAATAAAAAGCCAAATAAATACACGCCATTTTTTATTTTTTTCAAAACGCCACGTAGCAACTCCAACATATTTTTTAACGTCACATACTCAAAATGGATTGAATGGGTTGATTGCACATTTTTAAAAAGTTCAAATAAATTTAATCAATATTTTAAAAGAAGCGATTGGCTAATTCGTTAAATTACTATAACCACATTGGTCAAAAAGTGCTTTTTGCCCAAAGAAAATTATTAGTAGCACCAAATATTATATCGTCTACATATATTTGTACAATAATGATATCTTTATTTTGGCGTTTAATAAATAGTGTAGAGTCAATTTTACCTCTTATGAAGCCATTGGATAGGAGGTACTTACTTAATCTTTCATACCAAGCTCTTGGAGCATGTTTGAGCCCATATAGCACTTTCTTTAATTTGAATACGTAATGTGGTAACTTGTCATGCTCGAATCTAGGAGGCTGTTTTGCGTATACTTCTTCATTTATGTAACCATTGAGGAAGGCACTTTTGACGTCCACTTGATGTAGTTTGAATTTTCCGAAGCACGCAAATGCCAATAGTATTCGAATAGATTCCAAACGAGCTACCGGGGCAAATGCATCTTTATAGTATATTCCTTCTTGCTGATTGTACCCTTGAGCTACTAATCTAGCTTTGTTTCTGGTAATTGTTTCGAACTCGTCAAGTTTGTTTTTGAATACCCATTTAGTTCCAATAATGGATCCATCTTTCGGAGGAGGCATCAGTTCCCACACTTGACATCTTTCAAATTGTTGTAACTCTTCTTGCATTGCTAGTAGCCAATTTTCATCAAGTATGGCTTCTTTGGTTCAATCTGGGATAGGAATACTGAGAAAGCACACATGTTTTGTGCTTTTCTTCTTGTAGTAACTCCTTCATTGATGTTTCCAATGATGTTATTAGGAGCATGATTTTTGATGTATCTTGCTGATTTTGGAAGTTGAATGTCGTGGATCACTTCTTCAGTAGTTTCTGAGTTATTGTCTTGTGAGTCGTTCACTTCAACTTGCTGGATATGTTCCTGATTTTCGTATTCAGCTTGCTGGATAGAGTCTTGATCTTGCTGTTCTTTTAATCCAGCTTGCTGGATCGGTTCTATAGTCTTGTTATTTTGCTTTATGTGGTATGCTGGATTTGCAGCAGTCTCTAAATTTCCTGCATCTTCTTCTCTTTCTTTTGGAATATCATGGTTAAATTCATTAAATTTGATATGTATAGATTCTTCGATACACAACTTTTCCATATTATAAATGCGATATGCTCTACTATTTTGTGCGTAGCCAATAAAGATTCCCTCATAAGATCTAGCATCAAACTTGCCTAAGTTTCCACTAGTGTCAAGAATAAAACATTTAGATCCAAAAACTTTGAAATAGCTTATATTAGGAAGTCGTTTATTTAATAATTCATATGGTGTTTTCAAAAGAATTAGGCGGATTAACACTCTATTTAGTACATAACATGATGTGTTTACAGCTTCAGCCCAAAATTTCTTTGGGAGTTTACTTTCTTGAATTAGTGTTCTAGCTGTTTCTTGTAAGGTACGATTTTTTCTCTCTACCACTTCATTTTGTTGAGGGATTTTAGGTGCTGAGAATTCATGAGTAACTCCTTTTTGATTGCAAAATATAATAAAATCTTTTTGAAATTCAGTGCCATGATCACTTCTGATTTTTATCAGATTAAGACTATATTTTGTTTCTAGATTTCTAATCAGTTTTTCAAATTCTTTAAATGCCTCATCTTTTTTTTCTAAGAAATAATACCCATGTATATCTAGAAAAATCATCGACTATTACAAATGCGTAAAATTTACCATTTAAACTAGTATGCCTTTCAGGTCCAAATAAATCAAGATGATGTAATTGTAAAGGAGAAGAGGTTGATACCATGTTCTTAGCTGTGAATGATGTTCTTACTTGTTTTCCAAGTTGACAAGGCTCGCATATACCTTTGATGACAACTTTTTGATTAGGTCCATATGAATGAAGTTTATTTTGGGTAATCCTCTCGATAGGTTCTTTGATGATAACTTTTTGATTAGGTCCATATGAACATGTCCCATCCTTCGATGCCATAGATTTGCTTCATCTTGAATTATTGCAAGGCATAATTCTTCCTCCTATTGCTCAAAATCAAGAGTATATATATTTCCTTCTCTTTGGGTAACTAAGGTAGCATTGTTAGTACCATGTGAAATTGTACACTTATCTTTTTCAAAATTTACTTGATGTCCATTATCCATTAATTAACTAACACTGATAATATTGAATTCTAGACCGTTAACAAGATGAACATTATTAATGTTAACCTTACCATTGCTGATTTTACCTTTTCCAATTATTTCACACGACCGGTTATCACCGAAGGTGATAGTTCCATGTTTCTTTTTGACATTTAGTTCCACGAACTTAGATTTGTCACCTGTCATGTGGCGTGAACATCCACTGTCAAAGATCCACTTTTGAGGTGACACTTTTGCCTTGAAACACACCTGTTTAAGAAAAGTGCAATTTATCTTTTTGGTACCCATATCTTTTTGGGTCCATTTGTGTTAGTTGAAACCCTTTTCTTTATCCACATTGTTTTACTTTGATAGTAATTTTTCTTCTTTGAATAATTTATCTCTAGATGACCTTTAGTGCCACAATTTTTACAAGTAGTGAAAGGTGTACAGTGATTTAATTTGAATGATGATTTAGATTTAAGCATTTCAACTTCATTTCTATGCATCGGATTATAACCAATTCCTTGTTTGTCATAACTTGGTCTTTGTTTCCCTAACATGACATTAAAGTTTTCTTCGCCATAAATAAATTTAGCTAGAGACAGTTTTAGGGATTCTATTTCCTTTTGAAATTCATTAGTTGGGGGTGTTTTATTACTAGATTCATCACTAAAGGTATCAATGCATACATCTCTCATTTTTATTTCATTTGTTAATTTTTCAACTTCATTATTTAACTGTTTTACTTTGTTGAAAAGTATTTTATTGTAATTTTCTAAGTAATCATTTTTCGCAGCTAGTACTTTTTCTTCATTTGTATGTGTTACTTTTTCTAACTCCTTCTTTTCATCTATTTGTGACTCAACTTCACTCATTAGTGTGTTTACTAGATCTTTTAAATACATATTTTTCTCTTTTAATTTTTCATTTTCTTGTTTCAAAATATTAATATCAGAAAAAGATACCTCACTAGATTCACCTTCAAGTCCCATGAAGCATATTTGAGCCAGTTCATCATTCGCATTTATCTCCACATCAGATTCTTCATCGTCACTCCATGTTAAGAAGGCTTTATTCTTTTTGAACTCTTTATTGCCTTGCTTCCCTTTGTTTTTGAGTTGGAAGCAGTTCTTCTTGAAATGGCCTGGTCGTCCACATTCAAAACATGTTTCTTCGGTTTGTTTTGCTTTGAACTGGTTTGAATTGAATGTATTTCTTCTTTTATTCTTTCTCTGAAGTAATCCCTTGAGTCTCCTTGAGATCATAGCTATTTCATCATTTGAGTTATTTTCAAGTTCTTCTTCAATTCCTGCATTTAGAGCTAGCACTTTCTTTCGAGGAATTTCTTCCTCGTCATCATATCTTTTTAATTGATGTTTATATTCTTCCAGTTCACCAAAAAGAGTTAATGTATCCATAGAAGAGATATTAACGGAGTCTTGAAGAGTATTAATTTTAGATGCAAACCTTTTGGGCATAGCCCGAAGTAGCTTACGATTGATTTCGCTTTGTGGAATTGACTTGTCGAGTAGCTTCAAGGAATTTATAAGTACCAAAAATTGTGCTTGAGCCAGTTTGATTGTTTCAACTCTTTCCAGTTTGAACATTTTATAGTCATGCATGAGCATACTTAGCTTGACTTCTCGTACTTTGGAAGTTCCTTCGTGACTTACCACTAGGGTATCCCAAATCTCCTTTGATGTATTGCATGAAGAAACCTTATCTATTTCGGATTGCACCATACCGCTGAGGAGAGTGTTCATTGCTTTTGAATCGTATGACACCATGTATGTTTCGGTTGAGTCCATCTCGAGTAGAGTTTTTGGAGTGCCATCATCTTTCCTTGGGATTACCGGTCCATTCTCTACCACCCACCATTCCCATGGGTCTCGCTTAAGATATATCCTCATCCAAAATTTCCAGAAATTATAGTTCTTCGTTCCAAAAAGTAGTGGAGGTCGGTTTGTTGATTAGCCTTCGTGATGAGCGTTTCCAAGTTGTTCCATGTCAGAATCTTTCCCTACAAGTCACCTTTAAGACCAAGATAAGTAGAGCTAAGCTCTGATACCAAATGAAATTTAAATAGGTACACTTAGAAGAGGGGTTGAATAAGTGTAGGCCCAAACTATGTCCAATTTTTATTTCTTATAAAAAATCTTTTGGATATTTAATGCAGCAAGCTGGATTATCAAATCAGGATATTATTTAGTTAACCTGTTTACTGATATATGGGATATAGAATGCAGGTTGCTGGATAAATAACAGAATAGTCAAGCACATAATGTAATCACACAAACACTAGAATATTTATGTGGTTCAACTACTACCCTCTAGAATAGTAGCCTAATCCATGTCCAATACCAACTAGTATTGGAGACTCACTTTTATTAAACTCTTCCAATTACAATACAAGTTCTAGCAAATTGAACACCTTTGTTCCCTGTGCACCTATGCACTCTTAAGTACCTATGCTTTCCACAAACTTGACTGTAATAAGTTATCAATTCAATTAGAATTAATCACAATAAAGTATTGGTTTAAGATATGAAAATATAAGATACACAGTAGAGGTCTAATGATCAAGCAATATATCACTTACCAACTTAAGGCTCTAGTATGAAAATGAAATGACATGCATGAATAATATTACCAGAGTATGTTCTATACGATCTTCTTAACTGAAGCTCTTTTCTTAATGCAGTCAGTATTGATCAAAAAGAAAAACAACTTTTTGGCTTGTATGTTTTTCAGATACTGTATGTGTTTTTCGTGTCATTCTTGTTCACGAGATCAATCCATTTATAGACTTTTCCAATGTATTACCGTTGCTTGAGATATGAACGTTAGGGACAGAATACACACGTTACGTAATTCATAGACTGACATCCGGATACCGTGCCAAAGATCAAGATATCCTATATATATATGTCATGAATGAGTGTACAATATAGGCGTATAATGTGATGACTAAGGGAATCTTTCTTAATAGATAGTCCAGCACGTTTCGTCTATATCTTTTATGGTTTCCTTATTTAGTGGCCATCTTGTCATATGGCAGCTTTCTTTTTGGAAATTACCGGTTATAATCAATTATTATCACGGAGCAGACTTCCTTAATTACTCTAGAACGTTCCTTGATCTTAGCTCTTATATTACGCATGAGATTAGCTAGTTGCCTTAATAGATTGCTCAGATTTAATGACCTTGATTCATGAAACTTGATTTCTGATGCATGATCTATGCCATGTTTTGTGCTTACCATAAATTATCTGCTGGCCGGTGTCCATATATCTTACCATATATTGGGCCAGTGGAGACACCCAATTAGATTCCTTGAATCGTGGGACAATATAATGGTGTATGTCTCCTGCTATCCCATATTAACCGTGAATTTAGATTGATACATGACTTATGGTAATTTATTCAATCAATCTTCTTGCTCTACCGTACACGATTTGATTCCTTCACTTATGTTAAGCAATATTTGCCATACATATTATGAGCTAGTTAATTACCATGTGATAACAAATATGAATACGAGAATATATATGCAATGCACATGTCCTAGAGCCTTATTTTGGAAAGTAATAGATGCTAAGATCTTACATATATTCCTAGGACTCAATTTTGCTTTTCTTTCTTCAAGGATGTCCTGGCTTTGTAATTTCCTCCTTGATGTTTCTGAAATTTCATATCTTTCCCTGAAATGTAATATAGCATGATTAGAGGAATAATAAGGTCATCATCAAAACATGGAGTATGACATAAATCAACAATTTCTCTATAAATGGTAAGCTTCTCTTTTCAATTCATGTTGCTTGAGTGTCTGATAAGTTCTTATAGTATAGGTGTTGTGAATTTGGAGGGAAAACAGAGAGTTATAAACAAGACTTGACAATTCAAGTTTTACAGAGGTATATTTTCTTAAACCATGTTCTTAAAAATTAAGTTTGATATATTCTTGGATAAGTTTGATATATTCTTGGAAATGCATGATTTTATTGCTAAATGGGTGAAGGATTAATATCAACATGTTAGCTAAGCTTGTATGGATATATGAAAGCAATGTGGTTGGCTTTAGTATATTTAATTAAGGAAATTCATACGTGGTTCTGAGTTCTACAGATGCAGAGGTCCTTCTAAACACTCCAGGGAAAGGCGTAGCTGCGCACTCCCTGTAGTTCAACCCGTCGCAGCTGCGCCGAGCACTAGTTAGGAAATTTGACTTATGTTAAAGAACTGATAAATCTTAACAAGTTAGTTTAAATTAGATATGCATAAATATATGTCTAACCTGAAGTCTTAAGCCCCTTGTTTATATCCCACTTGTTTTGGTTTTGAGATAAATGACTTTATAAAGAAGATCTTAAAATACTTGAGACTAATATTCATGAATACCATGTAGAGTATGTTCTTACCTTGTGGACTTGAAGATATAACCTAAGAGTGCATGAGATGTGATTCTAAGAAGTTTCGGTATAGCTAGAATGCATGGTTTAAGTTTAAAATGAATTCTAGAGATGGACTCAAACTTTTTGCAAACTAGTACTATAGACATTGTCATGATCAGATTATGAACGTATAAGATTGCATACTAATACCCTAATCATGACCTATATGTGCATCCATCTATTATGACATGACATAAGATCGTTTAAGCATGATTTTATACAAGTTTTCAAATGATGGACAACACTAAATATGTGTATACGATGAAAACCTTTGTGAGCATACATACTAACTAACAAAAAAAGAGATAACAATTAGGGAGGAAGTTTTCATGGAGGGTTTAAGAAGAAAGTAGAGGGATGCTCAAAATATGGAAAGAACCACCAAGGAGAGTGTTGGAAGGGGCACAATGTTTGTTACAACTGCGGCCAAGAAGGGCACATTTCACTAAACTGCCCAAAGCCGAAGAAGATTAAGGGATGTTTCGCTTGTGGCTCAACTAAGAATCAAATCAAAGACTGTCCAAAGAAGGGGAGTAGCGGAGGAAGCAACCAACAAGGAGGAGGTAACAAGCTGATGATCGGCGGACCAACGCAATCCAACCGACTGACTGCTCGAACCTTTAACATGATGGTCCAGGATGCAGTAGCTGCAAAGGACGTAGTGTCAGGTAATATCCCAATCAATAATATAAATGCCTATGTATTATTTGATTCGGGTGCTACCTGCTCATTTGTGTCTGAAGAATTTGCTAGTCGATTAAACCTACCCTAAAAACACTTAGAAAATTCATTGAACATAGAGATTGCAAATAAGGAGGTAATTTTTATAGGGTTCCTTTACCGAAACTGTTGTGTAAACATTAGAGGTCACGATCTAAGCATAGATTTGATTCCTATAAGACTGGGAGAGTTTAATGTGATATTGGGAATGGATTGGTTATCCAGACACGTTGCGATAATCGATTGTCAAAAGAAAAGTGTGACTCTCCAGACCTAAAATTGGTCTAAGGTAGTGTTTTGTGGTAGCTCATTGCTTAAGCAATCATGTTGTTTTACGATGATGCATGCCAATAAATTGTTAAAGAAAGGATGTGAAGGTTATGTAGCCTATATAGTGGATACTCAAAAGAAGAGAGTAGAAATGAAAAATATATCGGTAGTCAGTGATTTTCAAGACGTATTTCCAGATGATCTGCCTGGTCTTCCACCAGACAGAGAAATCGAATTTTTAATAGACTTAGCACCGGGAACTGCACCGATTTCGAAAGCCCCATATCGTATGGCACCGGTAGCAATGAAGGAATTGATGTTATAATCGCAAGAGTTGCTAGATAAGGGTTATATTCGACCAAGTGTGTCTCCTTGGGGAGCACCAATTTTGTTTGTAAAGAAGAAGGATTGATCGATGAGGCTCTATATCGACTATCGAGAGTTGAATCGAGTGATGATTAAGAATAGATATCCGTTGCCAAGGATAAACGATCTTTTCGATCAACTGAAGGGAGCGAACTATTTTTTTAAGATAGATTTATGAATGAGATATCATCGGTTGAAAGTGCAAAAGGAGGGCATACCAAAGACGAGACATTTCAAATTTCTAGTGATGTCATTCGGGTTGACAAATGCTCTAGCAGCATTCATGGACTTGATGAACCGAGTCTTAAAGCTTACTGAGATAAGTTCGTAGTCATATTTATTGAAGACATTTTGATTTTTTTGAAAACCAAGGAAGAACACACCGAACATCTGAAGATGGTATTATAAGCATTGAGAAAGGAGAAGATGTACGTGAAGTTTTCAAAGTGAGAATTTTGGATGGAGAAGGTCCAATTCTTAGGGCACGTAATTGATAAGAATGAAATTTCAATGGATCCTGCAAAAGTAGAGGCAATAAGCAACTCGAAATAACCGGAGACGCCAACAGAAGTAAGAAGTTTCTTAGGGTTAGCTGGGTACTATCAAAGATTTATCCAAGATAGCGACTCCGTTAACCAATCTAACGAGGAAGGCAATGAAGTTTGTTTGGACAGAAAAATACGAGGAAAGTTTCCAAGAATTGAAGAAGAGATTGAGCGAGGCACCTATATTATCATTGCTGGATGATGGGGGAGGCTTCGTGGTGTATAGTGATGCATCACACAACGGACTTTGTTATGTGCTAATGCAACACAGTAAGGTCGTTGCGTATGCGTCACGACAGTTGAATGATTAAGAAAAATGATACCCTACCCATTACTTGGAGTTAGCGGCTATAGTTTTTGTGTTAAAAATTTGGAGGCACTATTTGTATAGAGAAAAATGTGAGATATACGCAGACTACAAAAGTCTGAAATATATCTTCACACATAAGGAGTTGAATTTGAGACAAAGGAAGTAGTTGGAATTAATCAAGGATTATGACTGCGAGATTCTTTATCACCCAGGAAATGCTAACGTAGTGGCCGACGCTTTATGTAGAAAGGGAAGGGAGAAATTGTTCAAGTTAACAACTCAGGAAGAGTTAATAAGAGAAATGGAGAAATTGAAAATAGAAGTGATGGGACTAGGAAAGCCTGAAGGAAGATTATTTATGATGAAAACTTATCCAACATTATTAGATAGAGTAAATGAATCACAAGAGAAAGATGAAGAATGTGAGAAGATTGGGAAGAGAATAATAGAAAATGAAGAAGAAAAGTTAAAGGTGGATAAGGAAGGTATTTTGAGATTTAAAGGTCGAGTATGGGTGCCAGTTGTAACAAAACTAAGAGAGGAAATCTTGCACGAAGCACATAATATGACATTTTCTGTTCATCAAAGAGGCACGAAGATGTACCGAGATCTTAGACAACAATTTTGTTGGCCCAATCTAAAATGAGAGGTTGAAGAGCGCGTTAGCAGATGTCTTACTTGTCAACGAGTTAAAGCAAAGCACTAGCGGCCGAGTGGTCTTCTTAAACCATTAAAAATATCGGAGTGGAAATTGGAGCATATTACGATGGACTTCGTGGTCAGACTTCTAGTCACGCAGAAAGGGTATGATGTCATTTGGGTTATCGTAGATCAATTAACGAAGATAAATCATTTTCTACCAATAAAGATTAATTTTTATCTAAATCAATTGGCAAAGTTGTACGTAAAGGAAATTATTTTGCGACATGGAGTGCCGATATCAATTCTCTCTGATCAAGATCCGCACTTCACGTCAAATTTCTGGAAAATCTTACAAGAGAGAATGAGGACACAGTTAAGATTGAGTACCGCCTACCATCCACAAACTGATGGACATAGTGAATGAACCATAAAAACATTAGAAGACATGCTTAGAGCTTGTGTGATGGACTTCAAAGGGAGCTGGGACGACCACTTGCCCTTATTAGAATTTGCTTACAACAGTAGTTATCATATGAGTATCGGTATGCCACCGTAGGAAGCTCTTTATGGGAGAAAGTGCAGAACACCGTTGTGTTAAGATGAAGTCAGAGAGCGGAGAATGTTGGAACCATAGTAAGTTTAATAAACTGCTGATGTAGTGACAATGATAAGAGTCAGACTGGTAGCTGAACAAGATTGCCAGAAGAAATACACAAATTTTCATCGTCAAGACCGAGACTTTGAAGTCAGAAGTTTTGTATTCTTGAAAGTACTTCCTTGGGGTAAAATAAGATTTGGTAAAAAAGGAAAATTGAGTCCGAGGTTCATAGGACCATTTGAAGTATTGAAGCGAGTAGGCGAAGTGGCGTACAAGGTAGCCTTACCACCCGAGCTGGAACACATCCACAACGTGTTACACATTTTTGTATTATGCCTGTACAAGCCTGATTATAAGAACGTAATATCTTATGAGCCTATTCAAGTAGAGAAGAATCTAAATTATGAGGAAATTCTTATCCAAGTAATAGATAGGAAAGAGCAAATGTGACACCCCCAAATGCAGGTATCTTCCAACCCGACAGACGGTGCTCCACGATACTACAATTCATACAGTCATTCCATTGAGATAATAACAAAATAATTGTATTTACTATCTTTGTATTAAAATAATACCAAGTCTTATCCCAGGTTCATAAAACGAATACATTCTTTGTTCTTCATAAGTATATTACATAAAAATACACTAATCTATTACGGGACGATTAACTGTTCATCTTAGCCTTGCCTTTATCTCTCTTAGAACTCTCAGTTCGTTCGGCTTTAGCTGCAATCATATGGTTCAAGCAAGAATGAGCATACTAGCTCAGCAAGTCTAACAAGGATCATATGAATATCACATTGAGAATTATACGCTTAACTTCCATAACTGAACAATTAACTACTAAGCACTATGAAACATTTGACTAGTACTTCTCATTTGATAACCATGATTCTAAAGTATATATAATAACTTAGGAATTCTGAACTGGTCAAAAGACCATGAACATACTCTTTTCGTTTTCATACTTGAAAAGGACATCCGACACTAAGGCCATCCATCCATCTTTACTTATGAGCACTTCTAGGTGATCAGCCTATTTTACTCTATATTGATCAACACTCTTCCATTAAACGTATTTACGTTTAACATTTGGCAACCTCGCGTGCCCATCTAATAATCGATGAAAATACTTTTGTTTGTTCATAGACAAACTTACCTTTACATCCATACAAATTACTTGGCATAGGATAACGTTAACAGTTATATATTGAAAGACTTGTAAACAAATCAATCAATTCTTCAAGACTTGTCTAGCCGAGTTAAAACAGGCATCGACTCTTTCTTTAAAACCATTTATGCATCTTATAAAATGAATCATAGAAAACTTGGCTAACACGAAGGTTAGACAAGCGTTAAGAAAGACTTTCCTTCAAGCGTCTTCGAATATAATATTAAATCAATTCTCAGTCTTTACAGGATCTATATGATATATTCAAATAGCACACTGTAATTAGTTTACAAAAAACTAACTTTATTTTCTTAACCAACTTCTCTCTCTTTTATGTCTTACTTGAATTTATTTCGTTTAATAAAGTCAATTCGTCCTTCTAAACTTTGTCACGGCTCGTTAACGTTCTTACGTTATTAACCGACATTCGATTACCATTGGTGAACTACCAACGCTGAATCATCATTCATGGTTTACTTGCTTATACATTTGCGTTCTCCATTTAATTCTTATTAAACCATACTAAATCTTCTAACGTTATCACTTATAAGTGATTTAAAGTCAGCCTTATCATGTACCTTAAGTATATTCATGTCTTACTATTGGTTTCCATTTAATTTAGAAATAAAACCTAACTTGGTCAACCTTTTTATCACTTGAGTCTGCGGTACGCGACATCTCCTTTGTATAGTATATTGCAGTCATTACCTCTCAGACGCTTTTTGTTTTCTTTTCGGTCATATTTGGCGCCATTGCTATGACACATTTACTTTGGGTTGGCGATGCGCACACTTCACATGCACAAAATAGATAGGACAATTTGTTTTTCTAACGAAACTCTCGACTTCATAACTTATTCGTTTTACATCCGAATTTGCTCATTCGAAAGCCCACAACTCACAAATTACATAATCTAGGTGTTCATATAATAATTTTACATTTTTGAATCCGTTAACTTGGAATTCACTTTTTGGTTCATTTTGAGCGTTCGTTTATCGTTTTCGAGCATTCAATACTCATTTTCTTCGTTATAAGTTGAAATTCAACGATTCTTGAGTCCAAAACTCTTGAGTCCAAAACGAGTTAACGGATTCTAATGGAGGGTAAAATGGTCAAGAGGCCACCTCCTTACTATTCCACCTCCTCTTCAACTTAGCCACCAAGTAATCACTTTACTTGGTGGCCAAGTGGCCGACCCACCTCTTTCATGGATCATCCCATGGGTTACCCCATGGGTTTTACCCATCCCGTGACCCGCCGGTTCGACCAGCGGTTAGGTTTCTTGGATTGGCTTGACTTAATTTAAAATTGGGCCTTGACTTGGGCTTACTTACTTAATTCATTGGGCTTGCTATTAATCCAAGTCCAATTGAATTCTACCAAATCTTTAACTCATAATCCATTAGAACTAATTGTATTCTCTTCGTCTAATACTCATACGATATTTGTATTATACGTCGTACTATTCTTCCTACCAAACTCGTATTCGAATAAGTATAATACTTACGTATAATAACCTAAATGTTTATACGCACTACATTTCCCTTTCAGAAATCTCTTTCACCAACCCTTAGGTTTCACGTCCACAAGCGAAAACTTCGTTTGACATAACGGAAATATTATCGGATATTCAATTATATCTTCATATTCTATCATTACGCGTTTCTCGGAATTTCGAACCTAAGCTTCGAACGAAATCGGATGAATAGTGTTTTTACGGGGAAATTCTCGGAAAACATTCCTTTTTGTCTTGATATTTCAAAACAATTAATCCTAGCACATAGCCAGAATACTAACCACATCCACACATTCTAGGTCATAGAACAACCTTCAAACATCTTACTCACATAATTAATCAATTAAATTCATTTAATCCATATAATCACATAAAAATTTAATATATTCAAAATCCAAAATTCTCGGGCGTTACATTCTTCCCTCATTATAAGGATTCTGTCCCCAGAATCTAGCTATTCTTACATAAACAAATGAGGAAACTTTTCCTTCATTTTACTTTTAAGCTCCCACGTTGCTTCTTTTGCATCGTGGTTCCATATTACCTTTATTGAAGGTATTACTTTATTTCTCAAGACTTGTTCCTTCCTATCAACAATTTGAATAGGAAGTTCTTCATACGTTAAGTCTTTTTCTACTTGAATAGATTCATATTCTATTATGTGCTTGTAGTCCGGTTTATACGGACGCAACACTGACACATGAAACACATTGTGTATTCTTTCCATCTCGGGAGGTAAGGCTACTTCATAAGCTACCTCTCCTACCCTTCTTAAAATTTCAAAAGGACCTACAAACCTTGGACTTAACTTCCCTTTCTTCCCAAAACGTATCTTCCTTTCCAAGGCGATACTTTTAGAAAGATATACGATCCTACTTCAAATTCTCTATTCTCTCGATGAGGATCTGCATACTTTCAGCTTAACCATGTCTGCCGTTTGTTGTACCATCTCAGGTCCCAACATTCGATGTTTACCTATTTCATCCCAGCAAAGTGGTGTTCTGCACTTCCTCTCATACAACGCTTCGTTAGGTGTACTAGCGTGAAAACTATTGTTATAAGCGAATTCTACCAAAGGTAGATGTTCATCCCAACTCCCCTTAAAATCCATAACGCAAGATCTTAACATATCTTCTATCATTTGAATTATCCGTTCACTATGTCCATCCGTCTGTGGATGATACGTCAGACTCAATCTTAAATGCGTTCCTATTTGCTCTTGCAAACTCCTCTAAAAGTTCGATGTGAATCGTGGATCACGATCGGACACAATCGAAACAGGTACTCCATGTCTAGAAATATTTTCCTTGACATAAAGCTTAGCTAACTGCTCTAGGTTATACCTAAGTCTTATTGGTAGAAAGTGAGCCGATTTGGTTAATTGATCCACTATTACCCAAATAGCATCGTATCTTTTCCTTGTTGTTGGAAGTCCCACCATAAAGTCCATGGTGATATGCTCCCATTTCCACTCTGGAATCTCTAGTGGATGCAACAACCCACTCGGTCTTTGGTGTTCAGCCTTAACTTTCTGACAAGTTAAGCACTTACTAACATATTCTACAATCTCCCTCTTCATGTTCGGCCACCAAAAGTTCCGACGAAGGTCTTGATACATCTTAGTACTACCCGGATGTATCGAGTACCTCGAACTATGGGCCTCCCACATAGTCTCTTCTTTTAAATTGGAATTATTTGGAAACCAAAATTCTTCCTTCAAAACGAAGTAAACCTTCTTTATCAAGGTTGTACTTAGTCTTCACATCATCTTTCATTATCTTTTTCATTTACTCGCATTCTTTAGTACTTATCTGTACTTCCTTAACCCATTCCACTATCGTTGGTCAAGTCTCTATTGAGAATAACATCTCCGCCGTTTCACTTCATAACTTAACTTCTAACTCCATCCTTTCCATCTCTATTATTAACTCATTCTGAGTCGTTAACATTGATAGTTTTCCCTACCCTTCCGACTTAACGCGTCGGCTACTACATTCGCCTTCCCTAGATGATATAAGATATCACAATTGTAATCTCTTATCAACTCTAACCATCTTCTCTACCCATATTCAACTCCTTCTGTGTGAAGATATATTTCAGACTTTAATGGTCCGTGTATATCTCACACTTTTCCCCGTATAAATAATGTCTCCATATTTTAAGGAAAAGACTACAGCTACCAATTCCAGGTCATGAGTAAGATAGACCTTCTCAAAATCTTTTAACAGTCCTGACGCATACGCAATGACCTTGCCATGCTGCATAAGCACGCAACCAAGTCTTTTATGTGAAGCATCGCTATAAACTACAAAATTTCCTGTATCATCTGGTAAGGATAATACAGGTGCCACACTTAACCTATTTTTTAGTTCTTGAAAACTATTTTTACACTTTTCTGTCCACTCATACTTCACCGACTTTCTTGTCAGATTCGTCAATGGAGTAGCTAATTTAGAAAAGTCTTGAATGAACCTTCTATAGTATCCTGCTAACCCCAGAAAACTCCAAACCTCGGTTGGCATTTTTGGTTGCTCCCACTCATTTACTGCTTCCACCTTCGCTGGATCTACGGATATGCCATCTTTATCTATAACATGTCCTAGAAACTGCACTCGTTTAAGCCAAAATTCATACTTAGTGAATTTCGCATAAAAGTTCTCCCTCCGTAGTGTTTCCAACACTATTCTTAAATGGTCAGCATGATCTTCTGCCGTCTTAGAATAAACTAGAATATCATCAATGAACACTACCACGAACTTGTCCAAGTACTGTTTGACCACTCTGTTCATCATATCCATAAATACGGCTGGCGCATTTGTCAACCCAAACGACATAACTAGAAACTTGTAATGCCCATAACGAGTTCTGAACGATGTCTTAGGTAGATCCTCCTTCCTTACTTTAAGTTGATGATACCCCATACGCAAATCTATTTTAGAAAAATACTTTGCTTCTTTTAACTGATCAAATAGATCATCAATCCTGGGCAACGGGTATTTATTCTTAATCGTTAACTTGTTCAACTCTCGATAGTCGATACAAAGTCATAACGACCCATCCTTCTTCTTTACAAACAATACTGGGGCTCCCCACGGAGACACACTCGATTGAATATACTTTCTATCTTATAGTTCCTGTACTTGAACCATTAACTCCTTCATTTCTACTAGTGCCATCCTATATGGTGCCTTTGAAACTGGTGCTGTACCCGAAGTTATGGCGAATTTTGCGAAAATAGACGTTAAACGTTGAAAACGTAAAAATCTCGAATTAGGGGTCAAAATTTATTGTGTGACTTGAAAATGATGGTTTCCAATGTCAACACGTGAGATAAGGTAATTAAGAGTCGTTGGCGCAAGAATCGTCGAATTATGACTTATAACGAAGAAAACGAGTATTGAACGGTCGAAAACGTTAAACGAACGCTCAAAAATGAACTCAAAGGTGAATTCTGAGTTAACGGATTTGAAAATGTGAAATTCTTATATGAACACGTAAAGGATGTGATTTGTGAGTTGTAGGCTTTCGAATGGGTCAATTCGGATGTAAAACGAACAAATTAGGAAGCCGAGAGTTTCGTTAGAAAAGATAACTGTTTTGGCCAACTGGTGCACAGGGGCGGCGGCGCAGCACCAACCCAGTGTATAATGGTCGCGCCGCAGTGCTAGATCCGACCGAGTCCCCTGTTAACTCGCGCCGCAACCCCACAAAAGTACTAAGGATGTCGTGCCGCATCGCCGACAGTGTGAAAATGTTGACTAAGTTAGGTTTGTATTCCATTTGAATGTGGACCTAAAGTAAGACATTGAAGGTACTTAATGTACATAATCAAGCTGACCTTAAATCACTTATAAGGTGATAATGTTAGAAGATTTAGTAAGGTTTAATAGAAATTAAACGAAGAACGCGAGAACGTAATAAGTAAACCATAAATGACGTTCAACATTGGTACTTAACCAATAATGATCGAATGTCGGTTAATAACGTAAAAAAGTTAACGAACCATAATAAAGTATAGAAAGTCGAATCGAATTTAAAAACGAAGTTAATTCAAGTAAGTCATAGAAGAGAAAGAAGTTGGTTAGGGAGAATAAAGTTAGTTGTTTGATACTAATTACAGTGTGCTATGTGAATATATCATGTAGATCCTGTAAAGACTGAGAATTATTGAATTGTATATTCGAAGACGCTTAAAGGCAAGTCTTTCTTAACTCTTGTCTAACCTTCGTGTTAGCCAAGTTTTCTATGATGCATGTTATAAGATGCATGAATAGTTTTAAAGAAGAGTCAATGTCTATTTTAACTCGGCTAGACTAATACTGAAGAATTGATTGATTTGCTTACAAGTCTTTCGATATAGAACTGTTAACGCTATCCTATGCCAAGTATTTGGTACGGATGAGAAGGTAAGTTTGTCTATGTACAAACAAAAGTATTTTCATCGATTATTCGATGAGCACGCGAGGTTGCCAAATGTTAAACGTAAATACGTTTAACGAAAGAGTGTTGATCAACATAAAGTACAATAGGCTGATCACCTAGAAGTGCTCGTAAGTAAAGACAGATGGATGGCCTTAGTGCCAGATGTCCTTTTCAAGTATGAAAACGAAAAGCGTATGTTCATGGTCTATTGACCGGTTCATAATTTCAAAGCTATTATATGTACTTTGGAATTGTTGTTATGACATGAGAAGTACTAGTCAAATGTTTCATAGTGCTTCGTAGTAAATTGTTCAATTATGGAAGTAAAGCATGTAATTGTTAATGTGATATTCATATGATTCTTTGTTAAGACTTGTTGAGCTAGTTATGCTCATTCTTTCTTGAACCATATCTTTGCAGCTAAAGCCGAACGAACTGAGAGTTCTAAGAGAGATAAAGGCAAGGCTAAGATGGACAATTAATCGTCCTGTAATAGATTAGTGTATTTGTATGTAATATACTTATGAAGAAAAAAGAATGTATTCAGTTTATGAACCTGGGAAAGGATTTATTACTAATGTAATACAAAGATAGTAATTACACACATTTTGTTGTTATCTCAATGGAATGATTGTATGGATTGTAGTATCGTGGAGCACCATCTGTCGGGTTGGAAGATACCCAGATTTGGGGGCGTCACATGTTGGTATCAAAGCATCAGGTTATAAAATTTAAGGGGGGAAGAACCTTAGGCTAATAACCTCGTTAGGAAAGGAAGAGTCCGAAGAAAGTTAATTTGAGTCAAAAGAGTTAAGAAGGTATTGAGGAAAACTCAGTATCGAAAGATTTAAAAGATGGAAAATAACCCTAAATGGATTAAATGTGATTTGTGCTTATATTATTGTGTATTATGTACTAATCAATTTGTTATGTGTTATTGTAGATGTCGGTCGATAGCTTGATGTATAGGGATATACATGTGGTCAGCGAGGAGTCCGTGAACCAAGTTGAGCCAGTACCTGTGCCTATAGCAGACATACCTATAGTGATTCTAGAAGAGTCAGAGCCCGAGGAGTATTATTCAAAGGAGGATTATTCTAAGGAGACCATAGGAATAACATCATATTTGAATATGATGATTGATGTGGAGGATGGCATGGAGGTAACATCAGTTAATACGGTGATGCCTGCCCTAAAGTCAACACCTACAGAGACTATGAGGGCAATGTACCTCTCAGTGCTTGACCGTAACGTGCAACTGCACAATATGGTGCAACACCAGAAAGAAGAGATCATCAATCTCTATGGAGCCAAGGAGTCTGCAGAGTCAGACTATGAGATAGAACATGATGAGAAAGTGTTCATGAGTGACAAGGCTAGGGACTATAAAAACGAGGTCATAGAACTTCGTAAGAAACTGGCTAAAAAAGACCAGAAGATAGCACGAATGTCATATATAAATGACAGTGCGAATGAGGATTTCAAGCTTAAGATAGCTTGTTATTCTATTGAGTCGAGACAGACTCAACATACTATAAGTCGAGATATTATGTCGATTTTAGCGAACGAGAAGCATAAAAATGCTGTTAGGCAGTATTAGGAGATAGTATGGTACATACTTTTGTGTAGTGACGTAAAACCCTCTTTTGTATAATTAAAGGGTAGTCTTTTTGTAAATCCCAATTTTTGTGAAAGTCAATCGTGGGATATATATGTAATAGCTTTTGGCTATGGAAAACAACTGTAAATAGTTTTGAACTATAAAGAAGCATTTTAATATAAGAAAGTTTTTTTGTTATGTGCTTTATTGTGTGAGTTATTGTTCAGTTGTTTGACGACTAATAACGAAGTAAGAAAATAAGTAATAACTGAACTTTATTTATTTAATCAGAAATACCGCCAAGAAGAAGGCAACGTAACCAAGAGGCGGAATCGCATAATGATAATGAGGGGGGGGGGGGGGGGGGTCCTAATAACCCTATGCAAGAGTTCATTAATTTATTAACGGCTGCATTTAACCAAGCTGGGGGTAGAGCACCCGCAGAACCTAGGGTAGCCCGAAAAACTACCTTTAAAGAATTTAAGAGTGTAGGTCCACCTGAGTTCAAGGGAACGAAAGACCCAATGGAAGCCCAAACATGGGTCAAAGAAATAGAGAAGGCGTTTGTTATTATGAACGTAACTGAGGTGCAAAAGACTTCTTTTGCGACCTATATGATGAAGAGGGAAGCCAACTACTAGTGGGAGGCTCACCAGGGTGGGGCTGGAACATGTGCTGTTACATGGGAATAGTTCAAGAAGGTATTCTTTGAGAAATATTTCCCTACTAGCATGCAAGGGAGGATGGAGATTAAGTTTATAGAACTTAAACAAGGGGACATAACTGTTCCCCAATACGCGGCCAAATTCAATGAATTGGCAAGGTTTGCTCCACATCAAGTGGACACGGAGGAGAGGAAGGCCCATAGGTTTGAGTAGGGTCTAAAACCCTGGCTCTATAGTAGGATATCGGTTTTTCAGAGTGCTTCTTATTGGACCATTCTGGAAAAGGAAATAATAGCATAAGGTGGTAGTGAGGCGTTGACCTAATACCACAAGGATAGAAAGAATAAGAGTAAGGGAGAGGGAGGAAATAAGGCAGAGGTTTCCAGCGGTAGTGGCAATGTGCCTAAGAGGAAAACTTTTAACCCTGGGAATACTTGGGTGAAACAAGGGGATCCTAAACGTAGGATGGAGGCATGTAAGACATGCAGCAAGACTCATCTGGGAGTCTGTCTGAAGGGGAAAACGGGTTGTTATAACTCTGGACAAGAGGGGCATATATCTCCCAATTGTCCTAATCCTAAGAAAAGCCGGGGTTGTTTTGTTTGTGGGTCAGTGGACCACATGGTAAGAAATTGCCCGAAGAAAGGGGCGGAGGGTAGTAAAGGTTCTGGTAGTGGCAATTTTGCAATTACTGGACCAATACCATCATTGGGTAGACCCTCAACCCGAACGTTTAATATGGCCATCCAAGATGCGGTTGCATCAACGGATGTATAGTAGCAAGTATCATTCCAGTCAACGAAATAAATGCTTATGTGTTATTTTACTCGGGTGCTACTTGTTCTTTTATAGCATGTGGATTTGCTAAGCAACTGGGATTAAATCCTGAAAAGTTAGAAATACCTTTAGACATTAAAGTAGCAAACGAGGAGATAATTCCCATTGAGCATATTCATAAGAATTATTTCGTAGATATTAGGGGTAACAGATTATCGGTAGATCTTTTACCGATAAGGTTAAGGGAATTCGATGTGATTCTTGGTATAGATTGGTTAATTAACCATAGAGCGATAATAGACTATCATAGAAAGAGTGTAAACCTAAGGCTTTCTAAGAAACCTGAAGTGGTGTTTTATAGAAATAAATCACCGGGACGTTCTTGTTATCTAACCATGACACAAGCTAGGAAGATGTTGAAGAAGGGGTGTAAGGGTTACCTGTGCCATGTTGTGGATACCCAAAGAGTGGGAACATCATTGGGACATATAGCAGTAGTTCAAGAATTTGTGGATGTGTTTCCGGAGGAGTTACCCGGTATTCTGCCAGATAGGGATGTAGAATTCGTGATTGATTTGTTGCCGAGTACGACACCAGTTTCAAAGGCACCATATAGGATGGCGCCAGTTGAGATGAAGGAGTTAATGGTTCGGGCCATGTGAAGCTGTTAGATAGAAAGTACATTCAACCAAGTGTGTCTCCGTGGGGAGCACCGATATTGTTTGTAAAGAAGAAGGACAGATCGTTACGACTTTGTATCGACTATCGAGAGTTGAACAAATTAACGATTAAGAATAAATACCCGTTGCCCATGATCGATGATCTATTTGATCAGTTGAAAGGGGCAAAGTATTTTTCTAAAATAGATTTGCGAACGGGGTATCATCAAATGAAAGTGAGGAAGGAGGATGTGTTAGGTTTGTAATATTCAAGAACGCAATCAAATTGCATAAATAAGCGGAAACGTGTAAAAATCAGAGTTTAAAATTTTAACAAACCATATACCCGGATCACCCTTTATGCACAATTATTAATTAAACGAAAAAGATGAATAAGAAACATACCCTTGAAGATCCGAGCTTCCTCAGGTACAAGTTCACCTCCAATCCTTTTCGCGTTCAACTTGAATCCACCGAGTTTGGTTCCTTCCTTTGTTCAACGTTAGCCACCCAAGTGTTTGGCCTCTAGAGGTGATCCACCAAGGAAGAAGAAAGATTCAAGAAAATGGGTGGTTGGCTAAACCCTAGTTTTTCTATCTCTATAGAAAAAGAGTGTACTCTCCAACTCTTGGAATAACGTATTTTGATATCTAGTAACCCTATTAAAATAAGGTATTATTTAATTAAACCCTTTTAATTAAATGGACTCCCTAATCTTATTAGGGATAATTAATTAAACTCCTTTAACTAATTTTCCTTCCTAATTCAATTAGGAATAAATGAGAGTACTTATATTAAATTAATTCCTAAACTCTTTAGAAATTAAAATAATAATAATAATTGTAATAATATTAATAAGACTCCTCTTATTAATTTATATTTAATATTTCTAAAATATTAAATAATAAATATTAAGCTATTTAATTTATTTTATCACCATAGATTAAATTAAATATACATAACATATTATTACGATTATGCCATTAACTTCTTAAATAATTATTCTTCCTTTTATGGTGTGACCCTTTAGGTTCTCCATATTAAACCGGTTGTGAATAAATCAATTAGAATAATTCTAATCTTATTTAAATAAATAAATTAAACAATTAATTTATTTAAATAAATAATATTTATTCTACAATAGGGATAAACCTCCCTAGCGATCAACGACTTTCCAGATAATATAGATTTTAACATTAATCATAAAAGAACCTTTAAGTAAATAGTTACTGTACAATTCAATCCTTCCACCATACAATGTCCCAATTAAATATAAGACATGGAATTACTGTCAAGTCTTATTTTATTTAATTATATGTATTTCGACTCTTAAATGCACAACTCCAAATAATACAAATTAGAAACTCCTTTCTAATTTCATTCTGCCTTGGCCAAGTACTACTGGGTTGTCATTTATCGAATCACATAGGACATTTCTCTTCTTTTATTAGAAGTGGTAGTCTTTATTGATCATATATTATCTCCATGTACAACTTGTTATACCCAAGCATACCCTTTGATATACCCTAAGGGTCTTAAGGAATAAGTCAAAGTATAACTCATCATACACAAGATACTATGATGATCTCAAGTCCAAGGATTATTTGTACTACTATCACTACATGAATTCCTATTGACAGACAAGTAAAACTCCATTAGGTATTCCTTAGCGAGTCACGTTCAGTGAACTTATTCTCTAATAAGCACCTACATACTTGCTTTAGTGTCTCCACACAAATGATCATGAGATCAATCATCCTCATCCAATGAGCAAGCAACATATGTACCAATCTATCCGGATTTACTAATCCCCAATTTAGTAATCCAATGATTGGGAACTATTTTAGTTTTAAGCTTTCTAAGAATTTACATCTCATTAGAATGATCATCATCATTATTCTAAAAGCATTGCTTAAAACTATGGGTTTATCACATATTATAAAACAGCATCATGTAGATAATTAAAAGCCTTTAATAAATTAATACTTTTATATTAATAAATGAATAAGATTGTTACAAAGTATATGCTTTATCATCAAACATGATTGGCTTGTGTGCATACTACTTTCAATCTCCCACTTACACTAAAGCCAATCGTCATGGTATCTCATACTCTTCTTCTCTAAGTGACGATTATCCTGCTGTTGGATAAGCTTTAGTTAATGGATATGTAATGTTGTTCATGAGAGTCCACTATCTCTATAGTGATTTTCCATCTTTCAATGATTCTAATAATCAAATGAAAGTGCCACAACACATGTTTAGATCCAAGATGAGACTTAGGAACTATTCCTAGTTACAGAATGAACTTTAATCCAAACAATCAACTTGCGGCTTCATTTATAGCTATATACTTTGTCTTTATCACTAAA